>ML385036.1:412-115666 GCA_005239525.1 Nicotiana knightiana
ATCTAGCTAACGTAATTTGAGAGAGTGCGTCTAGTAAATTACCATAATAACTTGAGAGAGATTTATGGTAGATAGAGTGTTCATGATTGATAGAGACGATTAATCAAGCTATAAGAAGTATCCGAGAAAGAATTCACCAACGGGGGAAACCATAACCTTAGACCTTTATTATCATTGTTTACATTAAATGGTTAGTCAAATACTAGTTTATTATTTTGTTAGTGGAATTAGTTAAACAACACAAATTGATATTCAAAAGTCTTGAGAAACTTGATTAAACACCAGTTTAGTATTTTATAGACTCAATTGATACGGTCAATTCTCTGTGGGATCGACTTTGGGTGTAATACCCCAGATTTATATTTGCAATGCCCGTTTAGTCTCTCTATAAGACATAGTTTAGCGTGATCAATTACCGGCAATTGAACAAAGTTACAATCAAGAATAAGTATCCACTACCGAGGATTGATGATTTGTCAGATCAGCTTTAGGGTGCCAGGGTATTTTCGAAGATAGACTTGAGATCTAGCTACCATCAGTTGAGGATCAGGGCATCTGATATCCCTAAGACAACTTTCCGCACTCGGTATGTGCATTGCGTGTTTTTAGTCATGTCATTTGGGTTGACAAATGCCCCAGCAGCTTTTATGGATTTGATGAACCGAGTGTTTAGGCCTTATTTGGACTCGTTCATGATAGTCTTTATTGACGATATATTGATATACTCCCGCAGTCAGGAGGAACACGAGCAACATCTCAGAGTGGTTCTTCAGACTCTGAAGGATAGTCAGCTTTATGCAAAGTTTTCAAAGTGTGAGTTCTGGTTGAGCTCAGTTGCATTCCTGGGTCATATCGTGTCAGCAGAGGGTATTCAGGTTGACTCGAAGAAGATTGAGGCAGTCAAGAACTGGCCTAGACCAGCATCAGCTACAGAGATTCGGATTTTCTTGGGATTGGCAGGCTATTATCGTCGGTTTGTGGAGGGTTTCTCATCTATTGCAGCTCCGATGATCAGGTTGACTCGGAAGGGTGCCCATTTCAGATGGTCGGACGAGTGTGAGACGAGCTTTCAGAGGCTCAAGACAGCTCCGACTACGGCACCGGTATTGGTTTTGCCCACAAGTTCAGGGCCTTATACAGTCTATTGTGATGCTTCCGTATTGGGCTTGGTGCAGTATTGATGCAGGATGGCAGGGTCATTGCTTATGCTTCGAGGCAGTTGAAAATTCATGAAAAGAACTATCCAGTGCATGATTTGGAGTTGGCAGCCATCATCCACACACTGAAGATTTGGAGGCACTACCTGTATGGCGTGGCGTGTGAGGTGTTCGCTGATCATAAGAGTCTTCAGTATTTTTTCAAGCAAAAAGAGTACAATTTGAGGGAGAGAAGATGGTTGGAGCTGTTGAAGAACTATGATATTACCATCTTATATCACCCGGGGAAGGCCAATATGGTGGAAGATGCTTTGATTAGGAAGTCAGCTAGTATGGGCAGTCTTGCTTTTATTCCGGCCAGTCAGAGGCCGCTTGCCTTGGATGTTCAGGCTTTGGCCAATCGATTTGTAAGGTTGGATGTTTCTGAGCCTAGTCGAGTGTTGGCTTGTACGGTCGCTCGTTCTTCATTATTGGAGCGTATCCGTGATCGGCAATTTGATTATCCCCATTTGTGTGTCCTTTGGGACACGGTGCAACGCGGAGGTGCCAAGCAGGTTACCTTAGATGATGATGATGGTGTTTTATAATTACAGGGGCGAGTTTGTGTGCCCAATGTTGATAATATTCGAGAGTTGATTTTAGAGGAGGCCCATAGTTCCAGGTACTCTAGTCATCCGGGTACCGCGAAGATGTATCAGGATTTGCGGAAGCATTATTGGTGGCGTAGAATGAAGAAGGATATTGTGGCATATGTGGCGCAGTGTTTGAATTTTCAGCAGGTTAAGTATGAGCATCAGAGGCCTGGTGGTTTATTTCAGAGGATTGAGCTTCTCGAGTGGAAGTGGGAGAGGATCACTATGGACTTCATTACTGGACTTTCGTTGACCCGGAAGAAGTTCGATGCAGTTTGGGTCATTGTTGATAGGCTGACCAAGTCAGCACATTTCATTCCTGTGGCAGTCTCCTATTCATCCGAGAGTTTAGCTGGGATCTATATCCGAGAGATTGTTCGCCTTCATGGCGTGCCGGTATCTATCATTTCGGACCGGGGTGCGCAATTTACCTCGCGTTTCTAGAGGGAATTTCAGCAAGAGTTAGGCACCCAGGTTGAGTTGAGTACAACATTTCATCCTCAGACGGATGGACAGTCCGAGCGGACTATTCAGATTTTGGAGGATATGCTCAGAGCTTGTGTTATTGACTTTGGAGGATCATGGGATCAGTTATTGCCTTTAGTAGAGTTTACCTACAACAACAACCACCAGACGAGTATCCAGATGGCTCCTTATGAGGCCTTATATGGTAGGCGGTGTCGATCTCCTGTTGGATGGTTTGAGCCAGGAGAGGCTCGGTTGTTGGGTACAGATTTTGTTCAGGAGGCCTTGGACAAGGTCAGGATCATTGAGGATAGGCTTCGTACAACTCAGTCCAGGCAAACGAGTTATGCATATCGCAAGGTTCGAGATGTGGATTTCATGGTTGGTGAGCGAGTACTGCTTCGAGTGTCGCATATGAAGGGCGTGATGTGATTTGGGAAGAAGGGCAAGCTTAGCCCTAGGTTCATTGGCCCGTTTGGGATTCTTGATCGAGTGGGAGAGGTGTCTTATAGACTTGCATTGCCGCCTAGCTTATCAGCCGTGCATCCAGTTTTTCATGTATCCATGCTTCGGAGGTATCACGACGATCAAACCCACGTGTTAGATTTCAGTACTGTACAGTTGGACAAGGACTTGTCTTATAATAAGGAGCCGGTAGCTATTCTAGACCGGCAGATTCGTCAGTTGAGATCCAAGAGTTTCCCTTCTGTTCGTGTTCAGTGGAGAGGTCAGCCTCCTAAGGCATCGACTTGGGAGTCCGAGTCCGATATCCGGAGCCGTTACCCTCATTTATTTCCCGACTCAGGTACTTCCTTGCTCTGTCCGTTCGAGGATGAACGATTGTTTTAGAGGTGGAGAATGTGACGATCCAAAGGGTCATAACCTATTTTATTACCCATCCTGATTTCCGAGGCCTTGAAAACCTAATTTGTATTAGCCTCAATTTGCGTGTGCAGTCCAGGCGCATAGCCGGATAGCTTATATATGAGATTCTGTGAAAAATGATAAGATGTGATATTAAAATGAATAAATTTGACTTCGGTCAACATTTTGGGTAAACGGACCCGGACCCGGACCAGTTATTTGATGGTCCCGGATGGTCCGTAGGAAAATATGGGACTTGGGTGTATGACCGGAATCGAATTCCGAGGTCCCAAGCCCGAGAAATGAATTTTTGAGTTAAATTGTTTCCTGAAAATATCTATGGAAATTAAAAATGAAATTTGATTAGAAAGTGATGGTATCCGGCCCGTATTTTGGTTCCGGTGCCCGGTACAAGTCTTATATATTCTTTGAGCACTTTCTGTAAAGTTTGGCTAAAATTTGATGTTGTTTGATGTGTTTCGGACTTAAAATGAAAAATTTGATGTTTTATGAAACTTGATAGAATTCATGGATTTTGAGGCTTAATTCGATGTATATGATGTTATTTTGGCGATTGGATCGCACAAATAAGTTCATAGGATGTTTTTGAGGTAGTGTGTATATTTGGTTTGGAGCCCCGAGGGCTCGGATGAGTTTTGGATAGGCCACGGAGTTCATTTTTGAACTTGGAATTTGCTGGTGTAACTGATCTGCAGGCTTCGCATTTGCGAAGCCAGCATAGCAAATGTGAAGGTACCCTTGCTGACCAGGAATCACAAACGCAACGTTTTTGGTCGCAAATGCGAATTCCCTCCCTTTGCTCAGTGTTCGCAAAGGCAAACTATTCTTCGTGATTCCCATGCAGGGGTGTTTGCAATTGCGAAAACTTGTTCGCAATTGTGATGCCAACCAGTGGCCTGCATTGTACAAAACCGAGTTTTCACTTCATATTTCATATTTTCTCAAACTCAACACTCTTAGACGATTTTTCCAAAGAACAAGACTCTTCCAAATCAGTTGTAAGTGGTTTTCACTCATTTCTTTTCAACTTAAAATCAAAGATTCTCATGGGTGAAATTTGGTGAATTGGGTAGGACTTAGGTTTTTCATAAATTAGGATTCGAGTGGGTGATTGACCTCCGATTTGAGAGATTTTTATATGGCTAGACTCGTGAGAGTACGAGGGTTCTAAAAATATAAAATGTACCCGGCTCCGAGATGCTGGCCTGGGGGCGTTTTTGTTATTTCACCTAATTTGGGGTTGTAACCTTGAATTGAATAGTAGAATCAGTTTCATGAGATGTTAATTATGGTATGAAATTTATTTGATTAGATTCGGGCCATTTGGAGTCAGATTCTCGTGGCAAACGTGTGGTTTCGGGTAGATTGCTATACTTCGGACCTGAGGTAAGTGTTCGGACTAACCTTAGCTTGAGAGAATAGGATTTAAGTCTTGTTTGCTACTTGCTAATTGTAGAGTGCGATGTATAGGCATGGTGACGAGTATCTATACATTGGCGTCTAGCATGACTGTGAGTCCTTATATTGTAAATATTCTGGTGTTGTGGTAATTTCCATGTTTAATTGATAATTTCTATATGTTGTGAAGAATATGTGGAGGGAATTGTATCCTATAAACTCTGTTGGAGCATTGGCTCAAATTGTGAACTGAATAATGAGGAGCTATGAGATAGTATGTCTTTGGAGCATTGGCTCAATTTGTGAATTGAATAATGAGGAAATATGAGATATTACATTCTTTGGAGCATTGGCTCAATTTGTAAATTGAATAATGAGGAAATATGAGATATTACATCCTTTGGAGCATTGGCTCAAGCGAGAGAATAAATCACGGAAATGAAAGTAAAAGAAAGAGGAAGAATTACTAAAATATACCCTTGCCGGGTCATTGTTGCTTTTGATATTGTTCCTTGCCGGGATTTAATTGCTTTTAATTGATTGTCCTTTGCCGGGATTTAATTGTTGAATTATTGTTCCCTTGCCGGGATTCTATTTCTGTTCTATTTATTTTCTTGCTCTTGTTTGTGATTGTTGTTTGGGTGAGGAAGAGTGTTAAATCACGAAGGGTGATGCCGTGCACTTGTCTTGGTAAGAATGAGAGTAAAGCACAAAGGGTGATGCCGTGCACTTGTCTTGGTGAGAATGAAGGTAAATCACGAAGGGTGATGCCGTGCATTGTTTGATATTGTCTCCCTTGTTGGGATGTTGAGATTACTGTATTGTTCCTTTGCCGGGATTTAATTGTTTAATTGATGTACTCCCTTGCCCTTGTTTGTGATTGTTGTTTGGGTAAGGAAGAGTGATAAAGCATGAAGGGTGATGCCGTGCACTGTGAGGAAAGAGTGTAAAGCACGAAGGGTGATGCCGTGCTGTACGATGAACCATTCCATATCATATTCATTAATTATACAGTGAGGGAAGAGAGTAAAAGAACGAAGGGTGATGTCGTGCCATGATTCACATTGATTACATTATTCATTGCATAGTGAGGGCGAGAGTAAAATCATGAAGGGTGATGCGGTGCAAGTTTGTGATTTTTTGTCCTTATTAATATGCTAGCTTGTTGTTTCTTTTCCTTATTGAGATTAACTTATATGAAACTGTTATCTCCCTACAACATGTCCCCCTTCCTTTATACATTGTTTCCTCCCTATGTTTCTTATCCGTTGTGTATATGTATATCTATTTATTTGAAGTGCACAAGTTTATTTGGTAGTCTGGTTTTAGCCTCGTCACTACTTCGCCGAGGTTAGGCTGGGCACTTACTCAGTAAATGGGGTCGGTTGTACTGATGCTAAACCTGCATTTCTTTATGTTGTGCAGATTACGCAGCCGGACCCGGAGGACATCATTAGTGGGAGTGTCTTCCAGCTTATCATAGAGGCTTCAAGGTATACCCGCTGGCGTTCGTGGGCCTTGGCGTCTCTTCCATCCCTTTGTCTTCGATTCTGTCTTGTTTTTCCTTTAGTTTCAAAGGCAGACATGTATTTCCTTTCGGACTTATATTTAGCACTCTTAGACACTTCGTGAGTTTGTGACTCCAGGATTTTGGGAAATTTTGCGGCATTGCATTATGATTGTCCTTACTTAGCTTATAACTTTATTTATTCCGCTTATTAAATTTTGAATTGTTTTGGCTTATTCTGAATGTTGAGATTATTATGCTAGTTTAGCTATATACGTTGGCTTGTCTAGCGGGTTCAATGTTAGACGCCATCACGACCCGATGGTGGGATATCGGGGCGTGTCAAAGAAAGGGGGGATGACTGTAGTGGTTAATGAAAATAATGACTTGATTCCCATAAGAGTTGTCACTAGGTGGAGAATTTGCATAGATTATAGAAAATTGAATAATTCCACCCGAAAGGACAAGTTTGCCCTCCCATTTATTGATCAAATGCTTCATAGATTAGCTGGCCAGGAATACTCCTGCTTCCTAGATGGCTATTCGGCGTATAATCATATTGCTATAGCCTAGAGGATCAAGAGAAAACAAAATTTACGTGTCCCTATGGCACGTGTGCGTTTAAGAGGATGCCCTTTGGTCTGTGTAATGCACCTGCGACTTTTCAAATGTGTATGATGGCTATTTTTATTGACATGGTTGAAAGATTTGTAGGAGTGTTCATAGATGATTTTTCTTGTTTTGGGTACTTGTTTAATAATTGTTTCATAACCCTTGACAAAGTGCTTGATAGGTGTGAAGAGGAAACTTGGTACTAAACTAGGAAAAGTGACATTTCATGGTACGTGATGGTATAGTCTTGGGGAACATGGTGTCAAAAAATGGTTTGCAGGAGGACAAAGCAAAGGTGGAAGCGATTGAATAATTTCCCCCACCGATATCCATCAAAGGCATTTGTAGTTTCTTGGTCCATGCAGGTTTTTATCGTCGTGTCATTACAAAATTTTTGAAAATTTCTTATCCTTTTTGTAGGCTTATTGAGAAATATGTCCCCTTCAAGTTTGATGATGCCTGTATGAAATCATTTGAGGAGCGGAAGGGAAGGTTGATGACTGCACCAATTATCATTGCCCCAGATTGGGTGCAACCATTTGAGTTGATGTGCGATGCGAGTGACATAACAATCAGAGTTGTAATGGAGCAAAGGAGGGATACAATTTTTCACTCCATTTATTATGCGAGAAAAACTCTAAATCCATCCCAGATGAATTTTACTGGTACTAAAAAAGAGTTGCTTGCAGTGGTGTGGGTGTTTGACAAGTTCAGATCCTACCTAGTGGGCGCTGTTGATACCATATTTTGTCCTCATATTTTCTCAAATAGTATATACACTTTCAAAACATCATTTTTAGGTTAAAAATCTGTACAAGCATTTTCTATTATTTGTTATAATTTTTGAGCTTTACAATTAATTTTCTTGCATCACATAAATATTTAATAATTATTCCTTTAAATTATTTGTGATGACTTAATAGTCCAAAATTATCATTTTTTTGCATCCTTATATATGTCTCATAATATTTTCACTTCATTTTTATATAATTACATTAGCATTTTAAAGCTATTTGCACAAATAGCCTATATCCATATACAAATGCTATTTATTTATATTATTTATGTCAAATAGCATTTTTATAATGATGAATTATTATTTTAATCATTTTAGTGCATAAATAATATTTTTATTTTCTTATTAATCACTTTTATAAATTAATTTTGATAGATTTGGTGTATTTAAATAGTAGCCCAATGTAACAACCCAGCCTGCTAGCGATATTGTCTGCTCTGGGCCCGGGCCCGGGCCCTCACGGATTTAAAAAGCATTACTAGGGTTTAAGGCTTGTTAGCTTATATACCCTGCATCCCTCTTTTTTGTTTCCGATGTGCGACACTATCTAAAGCCTGGGATGTTACATACACCCCCTCTTATGGACTCAACATCCTCGATGAGGTTTGCCCCACCGCATGGGATTTGCCAAGACTCAGCACTGAGGTTTCCCCCCTAACCGAGATTTACCTAAACTTAGCTAAACTCTGACCCAACATCGGCAAGGTTGACATAAGAGTGGCTCTAACACCATCTTTAACAGCCCAGCATGCTAGTGATATTGTTCGCTTTGGGCCTAGGTCCTCACGAGTTTAAAATGCGTTAATAGAATATAAGGCTTGTTAACTTATATACCCAGTATCCCTCTTGTGTTTTGCCGATGTGAGACACTGTCTAAAGTCTGGGGTGTTACATACACACCCTCTTATGGACTCAACTTTCTCTCTAAGGTTTGCCCCACCATATGAGATTCACCTAGACTCATCACTGAGGTTTTCCCCGCCTAACTAGGATTTGCCTAAACTTAGCTTAACTCTCACCCACCATCGGCAAGGCTGACACAGACTGTAGACAGTATCCCACGTCGGCAAAACACAAGATGGTGGGTATATAAGTTAACAAGCCTTAGACCGTAGTAATGCGTTTTAAACCCGTGAGGGCCTAGGCCTAGAGCGGACAATATCACTAGCGGGTTGGGGTGTTACAAATATCTGTAGCAGCCTAGCTTGCTAGTGATATTGTCCGCTCTTTACATACTCCCCCTCTTATGAGCTCAGCGTCCTCGCCGAAGTTTGCCCCACCGCATTGGATTAACCTAGACTCAGCACTGAGGTTTTCCCCGCCTAACCGGGATTTGATTGAACTCAGCTGAACTCTGACCCACCATCAACAAAGGCTAACACAAGAGTGGCTTTGATACCATATTTAACAGCCCAACCCGCTAGTGATATTTTCCACTCTGGGCCTAGGACCTCACGGATTTAAAATGCTTTACTAGGGTCTAAGTCTTGTTAACTTATATACCCAACATCCCTCTTGTGTTTTTCCGATATGGGACATTGTCTAAAGCCTGGGGTGTTAAATACACCCCCTTTTATAGACTCAGCATCCTCACTGAGGTTTGCCCCGCCTAACTAGGATTTGCCTAAACTCAATTGAACTCTGACCAACAATTGGCAAGGCTAACACAAGAGCGGATTTGATACCATCTGTAACAGCCCAACTCTGCTAGTGATATTGTACGCTCTACCATACTTTAGCTTGCGACCTACACATATCTATTCATACTACTCGCAACCTTCCTTTAACTTTCTAGCACCATAGATTTCCTTTCGTGACTTCTCAATTGTCTTTAAATGTAAGTAATTATTTTTCTTAGTCGTTCTGCCATTTGCTGCATGAATACTTGGCTTATATTAGTGCCCAGAATACCGGAATTCCCTGTAACTCATATGATCTCAAATATCAGCTTTTCATTTTTTTCTTTCATTAGCCACGATAGGTGCCACTTTCTTATGGAGTGTATATAGTATTTTAGTGAGATAGTTGTTACACGACCATCTCTTCTTCAGGTCACTATACTTAGGTGGAAACATCCTTCCTTATTTCCTCAGCAAGGCTTTCGTTGTAGTACTTAGGGAAGAACTTCTGACTCTTGTAAAGCTACGAGCTTATTACATTGTATACCTGATGGAATATTTTGATGTTCTTACTCGCCTACTATTATCCTTAGTTACCTGCATCTGTGCCCTTGTGCTCGTAGGGTTGCTTCTGAAGTGAAAGTTGACTATCTCCCTAGTGGAACTTTCTTTTATTTTCGTAACACTTATACGATACCTTTAACTACCCAAACTTCTATATGAATATTACTCAAGGATCACGATGGCATCATATCAGCGAGACTGAATTCCCTATGTTGGGTTTCACTAAATTTATCTTTCACGATTTGTTGATTATCTATGACCTCTTGTTTAGCTATAACTAGGCTCTTCCTGAATCAACTACAGACTACCCGTTGGTTCATTCTCATATTTATATTATGCGTAACTCTTCTTGGGTTATGTTTTGTATCAAGTGTCCATTCACACTTATTTACCAATTAACATCCTTGCCGGGAACCCTTACTGCCTCTTACCAGCGTCGTGCTTGCATAATATTCTGGAATCGTAACATATTTGTAGGATCTGAATAAATTAAATTTCATTCCTTTCGCCTTGTTACCGCATTCTTCCTTTTTATTCCATAGTTACCTCATCATCTTTGGCATCTCTTCACATCTTCACTGACATCTTACTCGCCTTGCAGTAACCCTTCTATATCAAAGATAACTGAATACCTTACGCACGAGGGTGACACGTGGTGTTACTGGCAAACTTAGTCCCTTAAGCTTAACTTTATTCATAGTTCTCTCTTTAGGGAAGCATATTCCCGTATGACCTTTAAAGGTTATTCTTCTATTGTCTATTCGATCCCTAATTCATGTTCGATTTTTTTTGTTTACTATCCCATACTAATTTCTATTACGCGGGGGTCTAACTTTTCTTTCGGTTAATCACAGTTGAGTCATCAACTCAGTGCTCTAAATGAGGGTATGGATTTATGGCTTATACTCTTGTATTGTCTCAAGGCCTGTCTCCTCTCGCCCTTTCCTTCACTTGACTATAGAATTTGTCATTCTATCATATCTTGATTTATCATTATCACACATTTATCACATCTTACTCATAATGTTTCATTAACTCTCTTCTTATTCTGCTGCTAATATTTCTGTATATCACCTTATTCTGAAGACTTCAACAAAACGTTCTTTAACTTTTAGCTCCTCCTACTTCATCTCACTGGTTCTTCGGGACACCTAACATTCTCTTTTTTTACTAGGGGCAGGAGTCATACTAAGGTAAATATTTATCCCTTCTAGGATACCACTGCCTATCTTCTAAAATTTCTGAACATTCTAGTATTCATATCTGACTGTTCTATTATAGAGTGCACCATCTGGATGTCTCACAAGGAGACCTATTACCAAGTTTGCACTATCCTTTGAAAATGTTAGCTAATGATAATAATCATCAACCATTTTGGGTTACTCTAAGCTCTGATGGATCCTGATATCCCATTCATCTCTTAATCAATATATGTTAGCTATCATCGGGCATAACTGAGATGGGTGTGGCCAGTTGTATATATCTCTGTTACTGTTGAAAGTAACGCATAATGCTTATATTTCTCTGCCTGGATTGTAAATGCTGATAATCTTCGCAAACTGGGTACCTCGTACCCTTCATCACCTTGCTTCTTTTACTTGTTAAAACTTGTATCTACCTTCTGATTCTCTTGTTATTATTTTTTGTTTTACCAAATGAATGGATAGATATACATTCCTTAGGGCTCCTTATCAAGAAGCTTACACGTCTTAGTGTACAGATAATCTGCTGAAGAACTCACAATTAATCATCATAAGCATGATGCAAAATTGAGTTCCTCTGATTCAACTCTTCCACAGCCACATTCAATCTCTTACCAACTGTTTTTCTGGATATAGGCATCATTGTTTTATGAATAATAGAATTTAGAAGTTTGGTTTCTTACAACTGAGCTCTACCACACGATCTAGAGTAAGAAGAAAGAGTGACAGTCCTAAATTCCTTGTAGCCTTCTGCTTATAAGTGTGGTGCACAACACACCCATAAACAAGACTCTACTAGACACGACTTATAGAGTCCCTAGGACAGAACTGCTCTGATACCACTTCTGTCACGACCTAACCGAAGGGCCACGATGGGCACCCGGTACCTTACTCAACCGAGCACTAACATAACATATCTTTTTTATCGTACTATCATGGGTAAATTGGCCAAAAGGTCCATCATGAGATAACCAACATAAAATATAAATGCATACTAGATATATGATGACCCAATATTATATAAAAACTTATGCATGCGACATACAGTCCTATAAGGCCGACATGATAATTTTCACGCTCAAAACGTAGGACGACAAGGCCATACAAGTATCCATATACATGACATCTGTTTACAAGCCTCTAAGAGTACATAAATGTCATATAGGTCGGGACAGGGCCCCGCTATACCAGTCAATACATGTCCCAATCATACCAACAAAATAGGCAACTCCAGAGCAAGTGGAGTGCAGCAACACCTTTCGCTTAGCCGATAGCCTACTAGGAGGACTTTCAACCTATCTATTAGGACCTGTGGGCGTGAAACACAACGTCCCCCGGAAAAAGGGGCATAAGTACGAATAAAGTACCGAGTATTTAAGGAAGGAAATAATAAATAAGAACATTAATGTAAAGTGAGATAGAGGAGATACAACCTGTAGCATCTAAGCGCCTCTGAAGGCTACTGTCATGAAATTCATGATACATATATATACATACAATTTTAAAAACATACACCTCTGTGGGCATCATCATCATCATATTGTACCCGGCCTCGAAGAGGACTCAGTAAAAATGTACCTAACCATCATAAGGCTCGGTAGAATTGTACCCGACCACGTGGAGCTCGGTAAAATTCAACTGATCGGTGGTTGCACAATAGGTGCCGTACCCGGCCGACTATAGCGCTGCTCGGTAGAGTAAAATAGATACTATATATAATGCATGCTGGACTCATGGAATCACACTCTAAACTTTTCCGAGAGACGTAAGGTAGTTGAACCTTCGAATAAAATTATGGACACCCATAACATCAATATGAACCTCAGTAGGATTCATGGTTCATACGTATTTACTTATAATAACATTGTAAGGAAAGAGCAACATGGACAACCTTAGTTTCTAGGAGTAAATCCGTTATGAATTAGCGTATCATTTATGTTCATTTCACTTTATATCATGCCAAAAGAAGGAAGTAAGCGCCTTAACATACCTTAACCAAGTTGAGTTCTTAATACCTTCCAAGCAACTTTTCAAACAAGTCAACTCAATCTATCATAGCATAAGGAGATTAAAAATCGGTGTTGAGCAAAGGCTAAGTCTGTAACTTAAGCTAGTAGCTTGTTTACGTAAATTAGGGTAGCATCTCCTCGGTAAAAAGGTCCTCCTACAATACCAAATACAAACAACGATAGCCATAGAAATCCAACAACATATAAATATCAATAACAAGTCACCATATAACAACAATAAGTCACAACTACTTCACGACGAGCGGCAAGCTCCGATTGGAATCCGCATAACCTATATCACCCCTTATAGAATTCTCACATTAACTTAATAGAATCATTAACATGATAATGAAGTATTTCATCAATGATTCCATCCTTATACCATATATTTACAACAAAGGAAACCATCCACAACTCAAACTATCTTCGATTAGCAACTTTATTCACTACTTCATGTCTAGTTCATCCATTTAACTTAATAAACATCAAGATAACCTTAAGAATATGAAATAGCACATTAAAAATACCTCTACAGTAACTTCAAATCAAAATCCAAGTTATATTTAGCTTACAATAGGCCTCAATGGCAATGCAACACCATTTAAGCTAATCCAAGTAGTATCTTGTAGTTTATCATCCAAACAACTTAACAAACACACAAGAAATCTTACGAACAATTATTAGGCTGTTATAATAACCTCATACAGTAGCAAAAACTTCAAATTTCAGTCAAAAACAGCCCACGACTATCCTCAATGACAACACAACCTCAAAAAGGTGTTGCTCTTCACTAGAACTAACTTTTGATGTTGAAATATGGTGTGTTGCATTTTAAAGAGTTGAAATAACCTAGGGTTGGTATGAAAACTACGGGGAAGTATTTTACAGAACATACACCACTTAAAACAACCTCCCACACGAGCTGGAACCACCCAAAAATAGCAACAACAAAAGGAACAAGAACTTACTAGCGCGACGGGATTCCTGACACTTGATTTGTGTTGTTTGCCCTTTGTTTGAGTCTTGGATCATGAGAGAACCTTGGGAGAGTATTTTTAGGTTTCTAGGGTCTGAAGATACTTAAAATCAACGAGTTAAAACGTGGTTGAGGCATCTTATACATATCAACATATCTAAACCGCCTATGTGGGTCCCATAGAGCTGCTTGGTGCAGTCTTGCTAAAATGCGAATATCTCTCTACTCCGACATTGTATAGAAGAATGGTTTAATATGTTAGAAATTAGACTCATATATATTCAATTTTGTAGGTATATCATCCAATAATTTCAATTATATAAGGAGAAAATCACAGTTACATTTGACCTAATTTTCAGCACATTATGAATGTAACTTGTGATGACATTTGCCAACATTTATTCCACAACTTGTTTGACTTCAAAACATAGAACAAGACTATCATACGACAAAAATAACTCATAGAATAACCTAATTATAATGATAAGAACTATAGTATCACCCTAAAGTACATTTTATAACATTACAAACTCGTCGACTTTCGACGAAACATATTTTCTTCAATTGGTTTAGCTTCTAAGCTTTACAACCCTATTGGTACTCGTTATTCATGATATTAAATATTTGTAACCTCCAGGGTAACATGATTAAATTACTTTATATGATTCAAAATATAATCTTATTTCTGAGCTTATATCAATTGACATACAACATACTCTCACGTACGAAAACATGGGGTGTAACATCATTCCCCCCTTGGAACATTCATCCTCGAATTTTGACTAATGCACTTATCCGTATCTTAAGAAATAACTCTTACGAATACATTAATATTTTCTTTTCCATCTAGGGAGTTGTTCGGTGTATAAATCCAAAGGCTAGGGCATCCCCCCTTTAGGCTTCTTTCCCACACCACGTCTTGTGGTTGAAATTCTTCAAATCTCGTTACTGTTTCTACCTTCTTTCATGCAGCCTGTACAATTGTGACCTTGTATGTGCGCCTATGATTCTTCTCTACTTTTTCCTCAAGCTTTTAGCCAATCACTAGGCCTCACTTTGGGAACATATACAGAACTCGAAAAGTTATCCCTCTAGGAATCTATAGGTGTACTGATGTTCTTCACTCGGTACTTTGTCGAACTTACTATTATTGGTATATCTTCTTTCATAGATTCGGTTATATATCCTTATGGCTTTACTACATCTAGGTGGGTCCTACTATACAATAACACTTACTTTAGTTTATTATTACCGAGATTTTCAACCCAACATTAGGCTACGCTATCGCTGCTTATCCTATATGTATAAATCCAAGTCCTTTAATGCTTCCTCATTACTATTCATCTTAAGAATGACAGCCTAATCTCATCTCATACTTTGGAACCTTTATCCATCTATTGTTGATTCACCTTAATGTTGATCTATAGTTTACTACTGATAACTCAAAAACTCTTATGTAATATATTGTCAGTAGGGCTCACGTTTCATTACCCGAACATATGGATTTATTTGGCTGATCCACTTAGGGATGATATTATACTTCAATAACCGTATTTAATAGCATCGCAACGAGATTCATCTAATGGGTGTTATTCTAATCTCGTGCAATTGTTGCAATCCTTTTTCTCAAAATCATTACTAAATCAAAGGACTAAATGCCATACTTTTATATATAACCAGTACACCTTTATTCTACTACCAGGGCAACATTTCACCCCTTCTAATTGCTCCTAGTCTTAGAGTCCTCTGAGTTCATTCAAGATGTATCGAGCTTTCTAAAACTTATGGAAACCATTAATGATGGGTTTAATCTCGAGGACTTACCTATTCTCGTCACCTTCTCACTCACCTTTTCTTATCATTAGTCCTATCTACCAAAAACCTTATAGGCTTTAGACAGAGTCCCACATAGGAAAAACACAAGGGGGATGTTGGGTATATAAGTTAACAAGCCTTAGACCCTAGTGACGCATTTTAAATCCGTGAGGTCCTACGCCCAGAGCAGACAATATCACTAGCGGGATGGGCTGATAAAGATGGTATAGAGTCACTCTTGTGTCACCCTTGCCGATGGTGGGTCAGAGTTTAGCTGAGTTTAGGCAAATCCCGGTTAGGCGGGGCAAACCTCAGTGCTGAGTCTAGGAAAATCCCATGCGGTAGGTTAAACCTCAGCGAGGATGTTGAATCCATAAAAAAGGGTGTATGTAACAACCCAAGCTTTAGACAGTGTCACACATCAGCAAAACACAAGAGGGATGCTAGGTATATAAGTTAACAAGCCATTGACCCAAGTAACGTGTTTTAAACCGGTGAGGGACTAGGCCCAGAGCGAAAAATATCACTAGCGGGCTGGGGTGTTACAGATGGTATCAAAGACACTCTTATATCAGCCCTGTCAATGGTGGGTCAGAATTCAGCTGAGTTTAGGCAAATCCTGGTTAAGCTGGGCAAACCTCAGTGCTGAGTCTAGGAAAATCCCATGTGGTGGGGCAAACCTCTACTATGACACTGAGTCCATAAGAGGGGGTGTGTGTAACACCCCAGGCTTTAGATAGCGTCCCATATCGGCAAAAAAAAAGGGGATGTTGGGTATATATGTTAATAAGGCTTAGACCCTAGTGATGCATTTTAAATCCGGCCCTAGGCCTAGAGCGGACAATATCACTATCGGGCTGGGCTGTTAAACCCAACCTATAAACCAATTTTCAGACCAATTGGACCAACGACCTAAGCCCAATGACTCCAATCCAAACCCGGTCGGAGCCTTCGAAAATGACCCGCCCAAGTCCTTTTAAAAAATGACCCACGATTTACCCCCCACTTTTAATTACCCTCCCCCCGCAACCTAAACCCTAAAGACTCATTCGTCTCTTTACAACCGCCTTCATACTCCCTCGAATCTTCCCCCTTCTTCTACGAACCCTAGTCGCTGCATATCTCAACCTCTCCAAATCCGGCTCTAAAATGGAATCAATCACTGATTCACTTACCTTATTGGTCTCCTTTCACTACTGGTCGTCTATTTATGGCGTTACTTAGGTGCTTGCCTATGTTTGGAAAGCGAGATCTTTTGATATCGGACAAAAGTGGATTGAACCCTTGATACTGAGCATTATTTTGTCTATATACACTCAGTACCATGCTATGGAAGTCTGATTCAATAAGATCTGAGTCGATTGGTGTTCTCCCTCTTGAACTAGGGTTTACCCGTTTTTTCTCCCAAATTGATGTGAATCAATTTTGCATGCTGAATTTCCTTATTTTAGGCTTTATCTACTTTGTTTCCTTGTTTATTCGTCAAATTTTTCTACTATAAAAACCCCTCCCCATTCCCCTTTAGGACATACCTTAATCAATATACTTTCACTAAAAATTGGAACTTTGTCATGTGATACCCTCATTCTCTTGTTCTGTACTTTGTTCTTGGTCGGTTGAAAGCCAAGGCCCTTGAGTTTCTATTGTTCGAACTTTCTCTTGGTGCGAGTATTGCCCGGGTTTCTTTTGAAGCTCTGGGGAACTTTGATGCATTGAGATTTTGTGTTCTTGTCGATTTTTTGTTCTTTATTGTTGTCCGTTTAACTGATAAGTCGCTTGACCTTTTGCATTTTCATTTGTATGTATCTCTAATTTTCATGTGTTCTCACTTCCGAAATCTATGGCTTAATGTGTCTCTGGGTTACTTTTATGAACAACTCTGTTAACGTTACACTCCTTTTAAGTTTCTTTAGCATTTAACTTCTCCTAGTGCTGCTAGTTCTGAGGTTGTATATGTCTAACTTGGATAACCTGAACCTTCCTAAGCTCGTTTAGCTAGTGTATTGATGCCTGAGTGTTCATGAATACGCTTAGCTGCTTTGTCCTGAATCTCTGTAGTGAATACCTTACGTTTGTAATAACCTGTGACTTATTTTTCTTCTATTTTGTCACTCAACATGCTCACTTGATCCCATACCTCTTTAGTGATTGTTTGAGGTTTTAGAACAGCCACCTCAATTTGTTTTCCCTACTATGTTTTGAACTGTTTCATGATATTAAGATGAATCCCTGACATAACCTAGACCTTCTTTAGTTAGTTAGTCTACTGTGTCAATACCTGAATGCCTACATTTGCTATTTGACATGAAGTGTACTCTGTGCTGAATCTTTCCAATGATAGTCTTGTGTATGTAATGTGTTATAATATATGCTAAGACCTTTTCTATCAACTATGATCTACTCCCTCACATTATGTTTTTGTTTTGTTTAGAGTTATATCCTTAATGACCGTTTGGAAACCTTTAGACTGGCCATATTAGTTTGTGTTTCCATGCCATGTTTGACATAATTAAGGCCTTTAGGCTTAAAATCTCTAAGTCAGTGCCTTATTTAAACTTGTTGGTATTATGCACCTGTGTATGATAACATTTGTCAATCTCGCAAACTTATTTATTTCCTAACTCTTTCAATATGTGGTTGTTTATATGTATTTTTCTAAGTGTTGAAATCCTACTGAACCTGTTTCTAAGTTCTGTGGCGTGTTTGATTAGCTGCTCTGTATGCTCGGCTTTTCTATGTCTACTTTAATCTATAAGTGCATTTCCCTCAACTCCTGTCCCTCAAACATTGTCCACTCTCCCTCAACTGTTACGTATGCTATTATGAACCTCTCATTCTTAGCCGGCTGAAAGCCAAGGCTTCCAAGGCTCCTACTATTGACCTCCCTAGTGTGAGCACTGCTCGGGGTCCATTTGAGGCCCTTTTGAACTCTGACACACTAGGATTTGGGTCTTTAGTCACTTGCCCTACTACTAAGACCTGAACTACCCCACTCAATTCCTCATTCATATTGTCTAATGAACATGTAAGCTGGTTGGGTAATATGGTTTCTCAATGGTTGTGTGATTCGGCTTTGAGCTCTTCTATGGATTTTGAGTTGTGCTGAGGAACATGGTTCCTTGTTGAAAATCTGGGTATACTACGAGAGAAGTGTTGAAGGCCCAGATAATTCTAGGCATTTCTTTTCAGCCCGTTGTGGGCCTACTGTCATTAGTTATATAATAATTGTAACCCTATTCGTTATTGAACTTGTAATAACTTTGTAATAAACAATTAGTGTGTTAGTAAAAACTGAGGAATGGGTTAATTATGATGTTTGCATGCCAGGGTAGAAAAATGTGCCTATAGGATTCAATGATTTATTTGCTATATATGCCTTTCACTCTCTATGTGCACCATAGAAATCATGTCATTAGGAGAAGCACACACTCACACTTCTTGTATACTATCAAAGCATGAGCTTAAATGCTTCAATTATCTTTGTTGTTACATGTTATTAGAAAACCTGCCCATAGGAAATAAATATCGTTGAACATTCCTTCAATTTGCATTGCTGTAGTATATCCACTAGAGATCATGCCTATATGATTAAATCATGTCATTTGTTATTTTATCGCACTGTTAACCTAGAAAACATGCATATAAGGTTAAAGTATAACAATAAAATCATTTCCAAGTGCTAAACCTTCGAGATCCATTATATAGGATACCACTATTCGCCTTAATAACTATTAATGATGCACCTTTCAACATTGTTTATTGTTCTCTTAGTCTATCTCAAAAGTATGAGTAATTCTTGGCTTTCTCCAATAGATTTCACTATCACTTAGCACGTAAATCACTTAGACACAATATTTATAGGTTAAATAACTAGAAATATGCAACCTCGAATCAACATGCGACAATCGTGTTGAGATTAGCAACATCTCGCATCTGAAATTTTCTGCACATTTTAATTCAACGTCACATAGATATCATGTCTATAGGGCTTAAAGTTCTTAATTTGGAACAGCCTAACATGAAAACCTTTTTGACGTGCATTTGTTGTTTAAGTGTGGAGGCTAACTTGAGCCCTTAACTGCCCATATTTGAAGTCCAATCAGTGTTATGTATGTCGCCTAGTCTTGACATTTTTGAGTAGCCTAAGTAAGGTCTAGAACCACCAAGTAGAGGTTCAATACCTCCTGGACCAAAGGTATGGAACGTGTAGTGCACGACATATAATTGAATGAGAACGCTTTTAGGTAAACAACTTTAAACATAGTAATTGGGTAGAAGGAAATGATAGTCTGTGCCCGCTGAATAATATGAGTAACTCTCTACCTTAAAGGAGTTACGAAGTATTATTTATGCTGTAGAGAGTGATCCTCTAGGCTAAAAAACATTGGACCCCCCTTTCTCTTTTATATGTTGCTATTAGATCTAAATAGTTGTATTCCTATATTCGTACTAAGATCTATACTAATCATATTCTTTGACCTTTAAATTTTTCTTTGTTTATTTGATCACTTAGCTTAATTGTAATCCACATAATCTGAAGTTCGTCTGGGACCCATAGTTGTGGACCTCAAAGAGTACCTAACACCTTCCTTATGAAGTCATTTGAGCCCTTACCCGATCTTTGGTGGTGTTGACTAGTCAAACGGAGTTATATGCATAATAGGTTCCCTAACACACCTGAAAATCATTAGATGGAGACTCTTCTCATTTTAATACTCTATTTCCCATTCTAAAAGAAGTTGTCACACGTCGAAATCTGTTTTCGCGAGAAGACGGGGCGCGACAGCATGGCGACTCTTCTGGGGATTTACACTTAGGCTCTTACCATAAATGAACTTGGATTATGTTGATTATCTTCTTTGATATAAAATTCACATCCCTTTTCCTATTTTTCAAATTTGCTATTACATGCACAACCCTTTCCCTATTCACCTTTATTTTCTATAACTCCTCTTCATTTGTTTAGAGACAACTGTATCATGCCACTCCCATCCCTACTCCTTCTTTGCATTATTATGTTCTCGCATATATTCCACGAACTAACTTCATCCTTTGTCTTTATTTTATGTTTTTCATGTTTTACCTCAATACTGTATTCACCGCTTTTTACATATTGATCATGCAAATACTTGACAATGTGTTATTATCTCTGCATAAAGCATGATCCATATAATACTCCACTCATGTCAATTATCAACATAGCGGCGCTTGATGACTGTCCGCACTCTTCCAAAATTACCTTTTTTAAATCGGAAAGGCTTACTTGCGGTAGACTAGTCGATCAACGGTGCGGTCGACGGTCCCGTGCCTTTCCTATTCAAGCCATCCACTTGAGAGTAACAGTCTATGACATCCTAGAAACCTCACTCCATTATTAAATGTACATGCATCGTGTTAATCCTAGTATGGGTTAAAACATTGTTAACGTGATAGCCCACTAAGACAAGCTTTGTCCGAAGTCCGACGGGATTTTAACTATCCTAATGGACACCGTCACGTTATGTGCATTACTTGGATGAAGATATGCTAATATGTTGATAATTAGTGTGTAAATAGTCGAATCTATAGGGGGAAGGGCTAACTCTATTTGTTTGAAGAAAATGAAGCATGAAGTCTCTGGGTTCGGCATGGTCCAAAACAAGAATCATGTGAGAAAGGTCCTTGGTTGAGGCCACTACTATGTTTTGGGATGAGAAAAGGGTCGTCTTCTGCTTTGGTGACATAGAAATGACTCTTCTCTTACAGGAAATAGGAGGTTTCGCTAAGCTTCCATGGGATAGTCCAGGATTATTAGTGCTAGAGAATCGCACCCCTCGCGGTTTTCTTAAAATACCGGGTTTCGTGAAAAATGCTGAGTTTTTTTGTTTGAAGAAGTCATACACCCCTTTTGAATTCCTTTATGAGCGTTATGGGCACAAAAAGTCATGTCGCCTTCATCATGATGAACTTTTCATTACTTCCTTGGGTTGGACGCACGGTCGGGTTTATGTGTTCATTGTCTGCTTCTTGAGGTTGTTGATATTTCCAATGAAAAGGGGAAGGATTCATACCCATTTAGCCATGGTTGCTAGGAATTTGATGGAAGGCATCGAGGGACAAACTTTTACCATCATCCCTATGATCCTAGCCGAAATGTACCGCGCTCTAGATCGGTGCAAGCAGAATTCAAGCACTTCGAAGATTGTAATCTGTTACTACAACTCTGATTGTTAGAACATTTCTAGAGGGGAGAATATCGACAAGAGCTTCTGCGTCGACCATTAAATGACTACATAGCTTACCATCACCTAAAGAGAATGACATTTATCCTAGACAGGTTTGCACAACCTGGAAATGCTATGAGCTGGGTGCGTTTCTTCAGCAATCTGACAGACGAGCAGGTACATTGGATGTTTGAATGGTTTCCTAGCAGTGAGTTCATTAGGTCAAGAGAGACTACTTACCTAGTACGAATATGGTTAAGGGGAATCTATACTTATGCTCCTATATGGGTAATGAGACAGGCAGTGAAAACAAGTTATACCTCGGGTTTCCAACATGGTCCAGTACAAAGTAGATTTTAAAGGGGATGTTATTCCATTCAAGTTCGAGACACAACATATATGGAATTAGAAGGTCATTGTGGAAAAGGATACTATTGAGCCAGATAGGTGTCATGCTGGCCATGTGTAGTTCTACCCATCATGGTTAGTGGATGATATAGTAGGAGACGTCTAGCCAGGAATTAATCTGAAAACAGGATCATAGATGACACTGCTGAAGCACAAATCAAGTATAGGAGGTTACACAATAGGGTCTTCGAGTCTGAAGCTAGGCATCTGGAATAACACAAAGTGGATATGGAAGCAATCAACGAATGTAGGGAAGTTGCTACTAAGTCAACATATAGATTGGAATATTTGGAGCAAGGGTTGATGGAGCTTGAGGGAAAGATGAGGAAGAGACTCTCAGATTGTCAGAACACAGATGGGAATGAAGGGGGGCATCTAGCAAAGGCTTACCTATGTGCGACCTGGGGAATCTAATTGATGGAGTCAAGAGAGTCAAGCATGGGTAAGGTCCTTCTGGGACCAAGTAGATTAGGAAATGATGTTCTTTACTGTTTTTAGCTTAGGTTTAGATTTCGATTGTAATAAGGAAAATACCATTGGTAACTTTCTTATTATTGTCGTTATAGCAAGGATTTGATTCATTTTCGCATTAATCAATTTTCTCCAAGTCTATGTGTCTCTTAGGCCTACCTCGGGCACAACGAGGTCCCCCAAATTAGGACGCGAGTTTATTACATAATTTTGCAAATCATTCAAGCATTCTTTCAATATACCTTACTGACTTGTTTACCTTTTGTTTTTATTTCTTTTGGTAATTCCCATTCACCAAGGTTGGTTCATGCATACTGGCATCATTTGCATATCACACTAGATCCAGAGGTCCTCTAACTCCTCCTCCGCCAAGTGATCCTAAAGGTAGAAGCAAAGGGAAAGGTAGATGGACGATTTAAGTGGTATTATAAAGGACAATGCAGAAAACATTGAAACTTCGGATGGGTGAAGTACTCCAGCACAGAATGAATTAGTCCTATTCTTGGAACAAAAAATACAGGAGCTACAAGGAGAATTTGAGCAGGTCCGAAACTTGGAAAACCTTTCCCTCACCCTAAACGTCCCTGATATTAACCAACAAAACACAAACGACCAAAACCCTGCACCTCCCCAAACCACACAGAACCAAAATCCACCGCCAGACCCTCCCACACCACATCAATAAACCATTCCTCCTCAAAACCATAACCCTCCACTGGTACCTACTCCTCAACATCATTATTACCATCCAACTCCATATCCACAAACCACCACTTACCACAATCCTCAAAATGCACCGCAACCTACTCTTGATCCCCAAAACTCAACCAATGACCACCATTATGCCCAGATTCCTGGAGTCCACCAAAGCAATCCCATATATGTGAAAACTATACCCCACACCCCAGAGTAAACCCTATATATACCGGAATCCATCGAGAAGGACATGTTCATCAAGAACATGGCGGAAGAACTCAAGAAACTCACTGGTAGAGTTCAGAGTATCAACGGTGGAAAGGGCATTGAAGGTTTGAATTATGAGGAATTGTGCATTCAACTAGATGTAGAACTGCCGGAGGGTTACAAACCTCCCTAGTTAGAAATGTTTGACATAACTGGTGATTCGAAAGTGCTCTAAGACCTATTGTGACAAACTTTTAAGAGTTGGCAAAGATGAACAAATTTGTATGAAGCTGTTCATGAGGAGCCCCACAGGAGATGCTTTATGAAGCAGCGAAAGTTAGGCCGACACTTGAAGAAAAATAGACTAATAAGTTCTTTGTCAGAGTGCAAGACTCGCAATACTACAAAGAAACTGATGGTTCTTGAAAATCATAGATTCTCTAACATCATCAAGCTGGGAGAAAGAATAGAAGAAGGGATCAAGAGCGGAATGGTGACAAATTTCGAAGCACGCCATACCACAAATAAAGCCTTGCAGTCAGGAGGTCTCTCCAAGAAGAAAGAAGTGGGTGCAGTAATGGTAGGTCAAGGTCCGAAGTCTCCTCTCACATACCAAACACCTCCACCTACATACCAGCATTCACGCCTAGTTACCAACATCATGTTGCCACCCACACTTATAACACCCAACCCACACCAGCTCGCCAAAATTACCAAAAACCAAGACAAAATTTTTACCGCAGACCACCTAGACAATACACTCTGATTGCTGAACCCATTGACCAACTATATGAGATACTGAAGGCTAAAGGTTACGTCACTCACATTCCTCTGTTGCTATGGAAAACTCTTTTCACTGGATTGTCCTAAACAAGATATGTGCCTATAACTCAGGCATGAAAGGTCATAACATTGATGAATGTCGTACTCTGAAGGACAAGATTAAGACATTAATTGACACTAAAGTCAAATAGGCTAAGGAGGCTACACCCAACGTTCGTAACAATCCTCTCCTAGATCACAAATGTGAGGGATTAAATGTGATTGATACCGATGAAGAATGGGACCCGGAAGGGTCAATCGGGCTCATTTAGGAGGGGGATGATCCTAAAACATCTCTAGTCACTCTCACACCTATCGTGGTACAAACTCAGGCACCGATCAAGGTTGAAGTAGCCGCACCAGCGCTGTTTGAAGTCGAGGTTACCACACCCTTCACTGTAATGGTAGCACATGCGCCATCTTATAAGTCTGATGCCATACCATGGGGTTATGTTACAGAAGCAAGAAGGAAAGGAAAACCGAAAATGGAAGAAATAGGTGAAGCATAAGGTATGACTAGAACTAGTAGGGTTTATACACCCGAGCACTTGGGAGGAACAAGCAAGGAAACTGCATCTAAGCCGCCTATCATTGAAACTGGCCCTGACGATCTTTGGAGAAATGTGTAAGCGAGAGAACACTACGTGGTTGGCCATTTGAACAAACCTCCTGATCAGATATCCGTTTTATCACTGCTGCAAAATTTCGAGAAACACAGGAACGCCCTGATGAAGGTGCTGAGTGAAGCCTATGTACCCACAAACATCACTAGTTGGGAAATGGCCAACATGGTCGGGCATGTATTGGAAAGACACAAAATCACTTTTCATGAAGACGAGCTACCACCGGAAGGACTAAGTCACAACAGGGCACTACATATCACAGTGCAATTTGAGGACAAATTCATCGCCAGGGTCTTGATAGACGGGGGTTCGAGTCTCAACATATGTCCACTGACTAATCTGAATAGGCTGGGTAAAGGCCTGCACGAGATACGAGCGGTAAGTATGAATGTGAAAGCGTTTAATGGATCTCAAAGGTACACAATTGGAGAGATCAACCTCAGCCTACAGACGGGCTTAACCTGGTTTGATGTTGCGTTTCAAGTGCTGAATATATCTGTTACCTACAATCTACTGTTGGGACGACCCTAGATACATGCTGCTGAGGCTGTAGCTTCTACACCGCATCAGGCTGTGAAGTTTGAGTGGAACCATCAGGAGGTGATCATCTGTGGAGACGGGAGTAATTCCATTATACCAATCAGACTATTCTAGTCATCGAGAATAGGAGTAAGCCGGGTGGAGAAACATACCATCGCATTGAGCGCGTCAATGCAATTGAAAAATAAAAATGGTGGAGTAACAAGATAGAAAGCATATTACTATGGACAGGGTATGAACTTGGCAAGGGTCTTGGCAAGAATCTCCAAGGGATCACCAAACTAGTACAACTAAAGCGTCACGGTACAACTTTTGGGCTTGGGTATGAATATACTTGGAAAGAGTACTAGGATTGGTCGTCTCCATGGCGTGGTCCTTATTATCCACTGGAACAACCAGTACCATATTTGCACCAGACATTTCAACAAGTTGACATGATGTGGGGGTCTGAAGAAGATGAAGCTTTAATTGGCATAAGAAAACTGTTTCTGGATGATGAAGACATGGATTGTCAGTACCACATTTGCACTAGATATTTCAACAAGCTGACATGATGTGGGGTCTGAAGAAGATGAAGCTTTAGTTGGCATAAGAAAGCTGTTTCTGGATGATGAAGACATGGATTGCAGTGCGATAGTTGAGGAGGAGGATGAGGAGGAAGACCTTACTATTCAGACTGTAAAGAAAGGAGTTGTTCTCAAGAACTGGACTACTGCACCATCGCGGGTCCGTCGAGTTCCTGGGTATCTTGGAAATTAGCATTAATTATTTTTAAAGCAATTTTATAAGCATCTAAGACATTTTCATTATTTTTTTGAAATAATTGCTCGATTCATCCAGATGTACCTGTTTGATGTTTTCAGGATTTTTATTAATGCATTGCTATTTTTAGTATTTAATATTATTCTTTACATTTTCTCTCTACAACATTATTATTACTTATTCCGATGAACCTACAATTGTGACATGTAATAAGACAACACAACATAAGGATATTGATTAAGAGGATCTGGAAGAGGATATAATACCTGAGAAAATTATCAGAGAAGTGGAAAACTTTGAAAACAAGCCTAAGTCTAATTTGGACGAGACTGTGACAGTTAAGTTAGGAGACTCTGAATAATCAAAGGAAAAGCATATAAGCATTCATCTATCACCTTCAGAGAATGAACAATACGTCCAGTTTCTAAAAGAGTATGAAGATATTTCTGCATGGTCCTACGATGATATGACATGTTTGAGCATATCCACAGTGCCTCACAAGCTACCTACGGATCCCATGTGTCCACCTGTAAAACAGAAACTCAGAAAATTAAAGCCAGGTGTGAGTTTCAAAATTAAAAAGGAAGTTACTAAGCAAATCAAAACCAAGGTTCTCAGAGTGGTTGAGTATCTGACTTGGTTGGCCAACATCGTGCCCATCCCGAAGAAATATGGGAAGGTCAGAGTGTGTGATCCCAAAGATGATTTCTCACTTCTCAATATACACATATTGATCGACAATTGCGCCAAACATGAATTCCAGTCTTTTGTGGTTTGCTTTGCGGGGTATCATCATATCTGGATGGATGAAGAGTATGCTGAAAAGATGGCCTTTATCACACCATGGGGGATGTATTGCTATAAAATGATGTTGTTAGCCCTGAAAAAATGCTGGAGCCACTTACATGAGATCTATGACAACTATTATCAACGACATAATACACAAGGAAATAGAGGTATACGTGGATGACTTCATCATCAAATCCAGAAAAAGCTCAGACCATATAGCAGACTAGAAGAAATTCTTCGATCGACTTCAAAGATACAATATGAAATTGAATCCCGCAAAGTGTGCCTTCGGAGTCCCCACCGAAAAATTGCTAGGATTCATCGTCAGCCGCCCAGGGATTGAATTGGACCCTTTAAAGGTCAAAGCTGTCCAGGACTTGCCACCTCCGAAGAACAAGAAAAATGTGATGAGTTTCTTAGGGTGTCTAGACTACATCAGCTGCTTCATAGGACAATCAACCGTGATATGTGAACCGATTTTCAAAATGCCGAAGAAAGATGCTGCAACAGGCTGGACTGGAGAATGCTAGAAAGTCTTCGACAAAATCAAGGAGTATTTGTCTAAACCACCTGTTCTAGTCCACCGGAACTAGGAAGACCTTTTCTGCTTTATTTGTCTGTATTGGATGGGGACTTTGTTTGTGTTCTGGGACAATACGATGAGACGGGAAGAAAGGAGCAAGCCATATACTATATGAGTAAGAAATTCACACCTTATAAAGCACGATACTCTTTACTGGAATGCACCTGCTATACTTTGACATGGATAGCTCAAAAGTTGAGGCACTACTTCTGTGCCTACACCACATATTTCATATCAAAGATGGATCCGCTAAAATACATCTTCCAGAAACCCATGCCTACGAGAAAGTTAGCAAAATGGAAGATATTACTGAGTGAGTTCGACATCATCTATGTAACTCAAAAGGCAGTCAAAGGGAAAGCGTTGGCGGATCATTTGGAAGAAAATCCTATAGACGGAGAATACAAACCATTGAAAACGTATTTTCCTGACGAAGAGATATCATTTGCGGGAGAAGATATCACCGAAGCATATGATGGTTGGAGAATGTTCTTCGATGGAGCTGCAAACTTCAAAGGGGTGGGTATCGGAGCTGTCTTAGTGTTAGAAATATGACAACACTATCTAGTATCTGCAAACCTCAGATTTCTATATACCAACAATATGGAAGAATATGAGGCTTGCATCTTGGGACTCAAGTTAGCCATTGACATGAATGATCAGGAATTGCTGGTTATTGGAGATTCCGACCTTTTGGTGCATCAAGTTTTAGGAGAATGGGCTACAAAGAACACCAAGATATTACCGTATCTGCACTATGTACAGTAGCTGATTAAGAGGTGCAGGAAGATAGAATTGAAACATGTTCAAAGGGTTCATAATGAGCTCGGAGATGCATTGGACACTTTATCTTCCATGATACAACACCTATACAAGAATTTCATCGATTATATCTTAATACGAATTCATAATCAACCAACTTATTGTGCTCATGTTGAAGACGAAAATGATGGAAATTCATGGTTCCACGACATCAAGAATACTTGGCTTCGAAGATACAATCCAAAATTGAAATCTGCAAAGTGTGCCTTCGGAGTCCCCACCGAAAAATTGCTAGGATTCATCGTCAGCCGCCCAGGGATTGAATTGGACCCTTCAAAGGTCAAAGCTATCCAGGACTTGCCACCTCCGAAGAACAAGAAATATGTGATGAGTTTCTTAGGGTGTCTAAACTACATCAGCCGCTTCATAGCACAATCAACCATGATATTTGAACCGATTTTAAAAATGCCTAAGAAAGATGCTGCAACAAGCTGGACTGAAGAATGCTAGAAAGCCTTCGACAAAATCATGGAGTATTTATCTAAACCACCTGTGCTGGTCCACCGGAACTAGGAAAATCTTTGTTGCTTTATTTGTCCACACTAGATGGGGATTTTGCTTGTGTTCCAGGACGACACGATGAGACGGGAAGATAAGAGCAGGCCATATACTATCGGAGTAAGAAATTCACACCCTATAAAGCACGATACTCTTTACTTGAACGCACTTGCTGCACTTTGACATGGATAGGTCAAAAGTTGAGGCACTACTTCTGTGCCTACACCACATATTTCATATCAAATATGGATCCGGTGAAATACATATTCCAGAAACCCATGCCTACGAGAAAGTTATCAAAATGGAAGATATTGCTGAGTGAGTTCGACATCATCTATGTAACTCAGAAGGCGGTCAAAGGGAAAGCATTGGCAGATCATTTGGAAGAAAATCCTGTACACGGAGAATACAAACCATTGAAAACGTATTTTATTGACGAGGAGGTATCATTTGTGGGAGAAGATATCATCGAAGCATATGATGGTTGGAGAATGTTCTTCGATGGAGCTGCAAACTTCAAAGGGGTGGGTATCAGAGCTGTCTTAGTGTTAGAAACAGGCTAGCTCTATCCAGTATCTACAAAACTCAGAATTCGATGTACCAAGAATATGGAAGAATATGAGGAATGCATCTTGGGACTCAAGTTAGCCATTGACATGAATGATCAGGAATTGCTGGTTATTGGAGATTCCGACCTTTTGGTGGATAATGTTTTAGGAGAATGGGCTACTAAGAACACCAAGATATTACCGTATCTGCACTATGTATAGTAGCTGATTAAGAGGTTCATGAAGATAGAATTGAAACATGTTCAAAGGGTTTATAATGAGCTCGGAGATGCATTGGCCACTTTATCTTCCATGATACAACACCCGTACAAGAATTTCATCGATCATATCTCAATAGGAATTCATAATCAACCAACTTATTGTGCTCATGATGAAGAAGAAAGTGATGGAAATCCATGGTTTCATGACATCAAGAATACTTGGCTGTCATGACCCAAACTGGAGGCTCATGACTAGCACCCAGGCCATACTTGCCGAGCACCAACGAACATTTTATCTAATCTTCTTTATTATATTTAACGGGTGACGAGATAAATATAAATGGTAGATATGGACCATGAACAATCAACAATGAAAGATAGGGGCATGAACATACATCACATGGGATGACTATACTGCTAAGAAACTACAAATAAGGTACGATCTACAACGCTACCATGAAAGACTATACAATAAAAAAAAGCCAACAAGGCATACTAAACTATACATGGATCGACACATGTCTATGAGCCTCTAAAGGAGAATAAGTGTTGTAACACTGCTATAACAGGGCCCCTACATACCCATAATATCTATAACAAAAATGCATACCAAGACCACGACAGGTCGGAAGAAGGGATCTCGGCAACAACCGCTGAACTGGGAAGCCTACTGTGGTGGGGGAGCTGTGTCTACCTATCGATCAGGACCTGCAGCACGACATGCAACATCCACAAATAAAGAGGATGTGAGTACGAATAAAGTACTGAGTATGTAAGGCAGGAAAGCATAAGGATAAACAGTAATGTAAACAGGGATAGAGAATATACAACCTGTAATATATGCGTACCTCTTAGGGACACTGACATGAAATGCGTGATACATACATACATATATATAAGTGTTTAAAATATACGCCTCGGTGGGCATCATCATCATCATATCATACCCGGCCGTAATAGGCTCGGTAAAACGCACCCAGCCACATGGAGCTCGGTAAAACCCAACTGATAAGTGGTTGCACAATAGGTGTCGTACCCGGCCGACTATAGGCGGCTCGATACAGTAAAATAGATACATATATATAATGCATGTAGGACTCATCGGAGTCATATTCTGAACCTTTCGGAGTCACGTAAGGTCGATATTCTACGTACACGTTATTAGGACTAACTCTTCGTCAAGAATCTTATAAGAATCAGGAAGTACCAGTAACATTGATAATATATGAATAAGAGAAGCAACATCAACATCAATTGTTCCATACGAAGGGAAACAATGTACGTACTGCTAGCTTCTAAGAGTAGAGTATCTTTGGAAACCTCGTCCATAGCATTATGTACAATCGGAGTCATGCAAAAGAAGGAAAGGGATAGCCTCACATAACTTGTATATATACTGCCCAACCTCAAGCTATACAAACGTCACGACTCCTTAATGTACAATAAGAGAAATGATACTATCGTTATCGTTTAAGCGTCGTAACTATTATGTATCGACCATAACATATTTTACGATGAAACAGACAAAACCTTCCTTGTATATATGACTTCACGCAAGTCAAAAAAATCACCAAACAGTCCAAAAAACATCAATAAAAATCATATTGAGACTCCCAAAATAGTCCACCAACCAACAACATTACTATCAAGCCTTTCGATATATATTTCACAAGTTCTAGCTTCAATGACTTCGCCATAACTTGGACAATATTAAATACATGTAGTGTAAGAGGTTACTCACCCTTAAAAAGAAATAAAAACTCCAACTTGACCTTAATTTTCCACGAAATATCCCTCCAATATTGCCACAACAATAGGGAAGCGAAACTAGCAATCAATTAAGGTTTTTCGGTACTAGAATCACTTTAGAAGTCTCGAAATCACTTAGGGTTGGTATTAAAAACTTTAGGGAGTATTTACATAACATAAACCCTTTAAAACGAACTTCCACACTAGCTTGAACAACACAAAATGAACAACAACAACAACAAGAAACTTACTAGCGCCACAGGATTCCTGACACTTGATTTTTGTTGTTTGCCCTTTGTTTGGGTCTTGAATCTTGAGAGAACCTTAAGAGGGTGTTTCTAGGGTTCTAAGGTTTAAATATACTGAAAATTGATGACTTAAAACGGATTCTAAGCATATTATATATATCCATATCTCTTAAACCGACTATGTGGGACCCATTGAGAGGTGCTTAGCGCAGTCTCTCGAAAATGCGAATATCTCTCTATTTTGATATCGTATCGATGAACGGTTGGATGTGTTGGAAACTAGACTCATAGATATTCAATTTGATTTGTATATCACCCCGTAATTCGAAGTTTATTGGGATAAAATCTTAGTAACATTTGACCTAAATTTTAAGTAAAACTATGAACCTAAGTTGCGACAACTCTTGTCGAGTTTTGTTTCATAACTCGTTTGACGTCGAGACTTATGATACGGATATTATGTGATTCAAATACCTTAAAACACAACATCTTTAGAATATTAAGCACCCCTAGTTCTACCAAAAATATGGGTTACAACATCCTTGATTCGTTTAACTTCCAATACTTGTTAATAACCCTTATACACTCATTTATCATTTAAGACCAATATGATTAACTTCTTATCATCTCAAATATAATATCTTCTCATATTTACGTTGACTAACTTATGACATGAATGAATGCACGTGAATATGGGTTGTAACACCCTCCCCCCTTAGGAACATTCGTCCTCAAATGTAAGGGTTTATGGGAAGCCTAACTCATCGTGGATTCCAACAGAAATTTCTAGCCGAGTTTTTCCCCTATAAAATGGATACTAGACAAACTTACGAGCAACCCAACGTATTTCCTTACAAGTCTACACAAAGAATTATGGATATGTACATTATCTGTATATCACCATTGTGTGTTAAGGAAGAGTATTCTCAAGCTATTTCTTACCTCATAGAGTTGTTTCACCTTCAAATGCGTCATGCGTTCCCCTGGCATCCTCGTTATCTTTATTCTGGAACAGGTAATGGTATATAGACTTCATATACTCTTCTGCTTTGCATGTCATTTCTTCCATGTTCTTGTTCCTCCACAATACTTTGACGGAAGCTACATCTTCTCAACTTGCGGACTTGTCGATCTAATATATCCACTAGCACTTTTTCATATGATATTTCTTCTGTAACTTGTACATCTTTGATAGGGACGACCAGAGAAGGGTCTCCAATACATTTCCTCAACATAGATACATGGAATATCGGGTGGAAATTCCAATTCATATGGTAATTCAAAGTCATGAGTAACCTGTCCAATTCGTCGAAGAATTTTATACGGACGATATACCGCGGACTCAGCTTACCCTTCTTCCAAAAATGCATAACAACCTTCACCAGCGAGATCTTTAGGAAAACCCAATCACCAACCTCAAACTCCAGATCACGACATCAGATGTCAAAATAAGACTTTTGCCTAATTTGTGTCATCTTCAACCGCTCTTGTATCAGTTTCAACTTCTTAATGGCTTGGTGAATCAAATCTGGCCCATATAGTTCTGTTTCACCATCTTTGAACCATCCAAGTAGTGATCTACATCTTCTCCCCTAAAGTGCCTCGTACGGGACCATTTTAATACTGGAATGGTATCTATTATTGTAGGGAAATTCCAAGAGTGGAAGATGGTCCTCCCAATTCCACTTGAAATCAAAAACACATGCTCATAGCATATCTTCAAGTATCTGAATGGTACGTTCATCCTGTCTGTCAGTCTGTTGATGGAATGCAGTGCTGAGATTCAATTATGTGCCTAAACCCTTCTGAAAAGACCTCCGAAAGTTATCCGCAAATTGCACTCCTCGGTCTGATATAATAGATATCGGCACACCATGAAACCTAACAATCTCCTTGGTATACAACTTTGCATAATCTTCAGCTGTGTAAGTTTTTTTAACTAGCAAAAAAGGGGCACATTTTGTAAGTCGATCAACTATCACCCATATGTAGTCAAACTTATGATAAGAGTGAAGAAATCCAATAATGAAGTCCATATTAATCACCTCCCATTTCCAGGTCAGAATCTCGATATTCTGAATCAATCCACTAGGTTTCTGATGTTCAATTTTTACTTGTTGACAATTAGGACACTGCGCTACAAATTCTGCAATAGACTTCTTCATGTTATCCCACCAATACTTCTCTCTTAACATCATGATACATCTTTGTCGAGACGGGGTTGATGGAATATCAGGATTGATGAATCTCAATCATAATCTTCTCTCTCAACCCTACCACATCAGGTACACATAACCGGCCCTGGTACCTCAGTACCCCATCTGATCTGATCTCAAAAGCCGTAATTTTACACTGTTGAATGCTCTCTCTCAATTGTACTAAGGTAGGATCTTCATATTGTCGTGCTTTTACCTCGGCTACCAAAGGTGATTGTGATGTATTCTGTACAGTAACCCCTACGTCATCAGAGTAACAATCTAGTTCTCATATTGGCTAACTGATGAAGCTCTTTACTCAACCCCTGTCTACATGTCTCAATGTGTACTAAGCTTCCCATTGACTTACGACTAAGGGTGTCTGTCACAACATTAGCTTTACCGGGATGGTACAATATCTTGACATCATAATCTTTAAGTAATTCAAGCCACCTATGCTGCCTCAAATTCAACTCCTTCTTCTTGAAGATGTATTGTAAACTCTTGTGATCAGTGTAGATGTCAAAATGGATGTCGTATAAGTAGTGCCGCCATATCTTCAAAGCATATATTACTGTAGCCAACTCCAAATCATGAGTCGGGTAATTCTTTTCATGCTTCTTCAATTGTCTTGATGCATAAGCAATAACCTTCTCATGTTGCATCAATACGCACCCCAAACCTATAACTGAGGCATCATAATATACCACATAACCTTCTATTCCTTCTGGGAGAGTGAGCACTGGCGCAGATGTCAATCGATTCTTTATCTCCTGAATCTTCGTTCACAAGCGCCAGACCACTGCAACTTAGTAGATTTCTGTGTTAACTTAGTCAATGGTGCTGATATGGAGGAAACCCTTCGACAAATCGCCTATAATATCTGGCTAGCCCCAGGAAGCTGCGAACTTCTGATGGTGTTGTAGGTCTCGGCCAATTCTTTACTGCATCGATCTTTTGAGTGTCGACACTAATACCCTCGTCAGATATCACATGGCTAAGGAATGCTACTAAGTTCAGCCAGAATTCACATTTGGAGAGCTTAATATATAACTTACGATCCTGAAGCGTATGTAATACTATCCGTAAGTGGACCGCATGTTCCGCCTCCGAACGAGAATACACCAAAATGTCATCAATGAATACGATCACGAACACATCAAGACAGGGCCTGCATATAGTATTCATGAGATCCATAAAAGCTGCTGGGGCATTTGTTAGCCCGAACGACATCACCAAGAACTCAAAGTGCCCATATCTTGTCCCGAAGGCCGTCTTTGGAATATCCTTCTCCTTAACCCTCACCTGATGATACCCTGAATGTAAGTCAATCTTGGAGAAATACTTGGCACCCTCGAGTTGGTCAAACAAGTCGTCAATCCTTGGAAGGGGGTACTTGTTCTTTATGGTAAACTTATTCAATTGTCGATAATCAATACACATCCTTAACGACCCATCTTTCTTCTGCACGAACAGGACTGGCACCCCAAGGTGAAGTGCTAGGCCTAATAAAGCCCTTATCCAGCAAGTCCTTCAGCTATGCCTTCAATTCTTGCAACTCTACCGGGGCCATCCTGTATGGAGGAATAGATATGGGTTGAGTGTCAGGCAACACGTCAATACTAAACTCAATCTCCCTTTCAGGAGGAAGGACTGGGAGTTCATCTGGCAAAACATCTGGAAATTCATTGACCACGGGGATTGATTGTAGAGTAGGTGGCTTCGTCTCTGCATACCTGACACAAACGAGATGATAAATGTACCCTTTTGAGATCATCTTCCTTTCCTTAAGATAGGAAATAAACCTACCTTTCGCCGTAGCAATATTCCCTTTTCATTCAATGACGGGTTCATCAGGAAATTGAAACATAACCATCTTCGTATGACAATCAACATTTGCATAGCATGAGGCCAACCAGTCCATTCCTATTATCACGTCAAAATCAACCATTTCTAATTCAAATAAATTCGCCGAGGTTTGACGACTACAAATCATCACTGTGAAACCTCTATATACCCTTCTAGAAATCATAGAATCTCCTATCGGAGTAGATACCGCAAATGGTTTACTTATCAATTCAAGTTCAACACCGAACTTATTAGCCACAAAAGGTGTAACATATGATAATGTAGATCCTGGATCAATCAACGCATATACATCGTAAGAAAACACAGACAATATACATGTAACAACATCCGGAGATTACTCAAGGTCCTGTCGACCTACTAGAGCGTTGGTTGGATTTTGAGCACCACTAAAACTCAGCACTGCATCTCTATCTCTACCACGACTTATGGACTGCTGAAAACCCCATGCTGGAAGTCGAACTGATGAGGAAGAACTAGACACAGATCCAGTTGACTGAGCCATACCACCACCTTCTCTGTTATGATAATCCCGCATCTTATGGCCAAGCTGTCAGCAAGAATAGTACGCATCAGTACCTCGATGGCACAATCCAAAGTGGGCCTTGACACACTGATCACAACGGGGTGTTGGAGGTCTCATATGACTAGTATCCCCATGATATTGTAAGTCTGACACCCGCTAACTATGACCTGGACCAGAATAGGTAAATCGATCATAGTGAGGCCTATGAAACTGTGGAGGAGCACTAGCTACAGGTGGCGCCGAACTCCTCTAAGACTGGGGCCTAACACTACCTTTGAAGTCAAGAGAACCCTACAAATATCGCCCTCTTATGCTGGCCCCTATCCTGCTCCCTATCTTCCCTTTGCTGGCGCTTACGATCCTCAATGGTCTGGGCATAAGCCTGAATACGGGAAATATCCATGCCTTCCACCAAGGAGGCTGTCGTGCACTCATTTATCAGATATGGTCCCAACCCGTTCACGAACATATGCACCCTATCAATCATCTCGGCCACCATATGAGGAGCATACCTTGCTAATGAATCAAACTGCGTGCTATACTCTCGCACACTCATATTACCTTGTCAAAGGTTCAAGAACATATCAGCTCTAGCTTGTCGTATCTCAACTGGCAAATAGTGACGAAGAAAGGCCTCAAAAAATTCCTTCCACACAGCTGGAGGGGCGTTCAGACCCCTGGATCTCTCCCAACTATCATACCAAAAAACCGCTAAATCCCGTAACCGATAAGAAGCCAACTTTACTGCCTCTGTATCTATAGCATGCATAACCCGTAGTGTATGATGAGCCTGGTCAATAAAAGTTTGCACGTCCTACTTGGGGTCTGATCTGGTAAACTGGAGGGTCTAGATTAATAAAATCACGAACTCTCGTACTATCCGTTTTATCAACAACACTGAAATTTTTCCTCTGAGCCTGAGCAGCTACCAAGCTAGTCAACAGCTGCACCGCACCCCCCATATCCTGGTCTGTAGTGCCATACGGAGGAACTGGTGGTGCTGGGTGCCTCCTAATATCCTCTGGATTAGACGTAGTGGATGAGGTATGAGACGAAAACTCACTCTGAGCCTCACTTTGCCTTGCTCTGGCTTGAGGCACCTAATTGTTACCTTCTCCCACATCTATATCAAGCCATCTACTAATCGCTTGCTTCCTAGTTGAAGGCATCACTGAAAGAAAACAAGGTTAATATTAGATAAGAACACTAAAGACTCAACTCTACGCACGATCTAGATTAAGGGAGAAGGAAACAACCCTAGATGTCATGTAGTCTCCTGATTATAAATGTGGCGCACTACACATCTATAATCAAGACTCTGCTAGACATGGCTCATAGACAACCCCTAGGACAGACCTGGCGCTGATACCAAGTTTGTCACGACCCTAACTGGAGGATCATGACTAACACCTAGGCTATACTTGCCGATCACCAATGAACATTTTATCTAATCTTCTTTATTATATTTAAGGGCTGGCGAGATAAATATAAATGGTAGATATGGATCATGAACAATCAACAATAAAAGATAAGGGCATGAAAATACATCACATGGGATGACAAGACTTCAAAGAAACTACAAATAAGGTACGAGATACAACGCTGCCATGAAAGACTATACAATAAAAACAATCCAACAAGGCATACTAAACTATACATGAGTCGACACCTGTCTATGAGCTCTAAAGGAGCATAAGTGATGCAATATTTCCGGAACAGGGCCACTACATACCCATAATATCTATAACAAAAATGCATCCCAAGACCACGGCAAGTCCGGAGAAGGGATCTCGGCAATAATCGCTGAACTAGGAAGCGTACTGTGGTGGGGGAGCTGTGTCTACCTATCTATCAGGACCTGCAACACGACATGCAGGGTCCACAAATAAAGAGGACGTCAGTACGAATAAAGTACTGAGTATGTAAGGCAGGAAAGCATAAGGAAGAACAATAATGTAAATAGGGATAGAGAATATACAACCTGTAAAATCTGCGTACCACTTAGGGACACTGACGTGAAATGCGTGATACATACATACATATACAAAAAATTTTAAAACATACGCCTCGGTGGGAATCATCATCATCACATCATACCCGACCGTAATAGGCTCGGTAAAACGCACCAAGCCACGTGGAGCTTGGTAAAACACAACTGATCTGTTGTTGCACAATAGGTGTCGTACCCGACCGACTATAGGCGGCTCGGTAGAGTAAATTAGATATATATATATATATATATATATATATATATATATATATAATGCATGTAGGACTCATTGGAATCATATTCTGAATCTTTTGGAGTGACGTAAGGTCGATATTCTCCGTACACGTTATTAGGACTAAATATTTATCAAGAATATTATATGAATCAGGAAGTACCAAAAACATTGATAACATAAGAATAAGAGAAGCAACCTCAACATCAATTGTTCCATAAGACGGGAAACAATGTATGCACTGCTAGCTTCTATGAGTAGAGCATCTTTGGAAGCTCGTCCATTGCATTATGTACAATCAGAGTCGTGCAAACGAAGGAAAGGGATAGCCTCGCGTACCTTTTATATATACTTCCCAACCTCAAGCTATGAAAATGTCACGACTCCTTAATCTACAATAAGAGAAACGGCACTATCATTATCATTTAAGCGTCGTAACTATTATGTATCGAACATAACATATTTTACGACGAAACAGACAACACCTCCCTTTTATATATGACTTCACGCAATTAAAAACAATCACCAAACAGCCCAAACAACATCAATAATAATCATATTGAGCCTCCAAAATAGTCCACCAACCAACAACATTACTATCAAGCATTTCGATATATATTTCACAAGTTCTAGCTTCAATGACTTAGCCGTAACTTGAATAATCTTAAATACATGTAGAGTAAGAAGTTAATAACCTTTAAAAAGAAAGAACAACTTCAACTTGACCTTAATTTTCCACGAAATATCCCTCCAATGCTTCCACAACAACATGGAAGCAAAACTAGCAATCAATTAGGGTTGTTCGGTACTAGAATCACTTTAGAAGGCTTGAAATCACTTAGGGTTGATATTAAAAACTTGAGGGAGTATTTACAGAACATAAAACCTTTAAAACAACCTCCCACACGAGCTTGAACAACACAAAATGAACAACAACAAGAAGAACAAGAAACTTACTAGCGCCACGGGATTTCCGACACTTGATTTGTGTTGTTTGCCATTTGTTTGGGTCTTGAATCTTGAGAGAACCTTCAGAGGGTGTTTCTAGGCTTCAATGATCTAAGTATACTGAAAATGAATGAATTAATATGGTTTCTAAGCATATTATATATATCTCCATCTCTCTTAAACCGACTATGTGGGACCCATATAGAGGTGCTTAGCGCAGTCTCGTGAAAATGCAAATATCTCTCTATTCTCATATCATATCGATGAACGGTTAGATGCGTTGGAAAAAAGACTAATAGTTATTCAATTTGGTGGGTGGATCGCCCGGTAACCAACTATATTGGGATAAAAACTTAGTAACATTTGACCTAAAGTTTAAGTAAAACTATGAACCTAAATTCCGACAACTCTTGTCGACTTTTGTTTCATAACTCATTTGACTTCGAGACATATGATACAGATATTATGTGATTCAAATACCTTAAAAACAACCTCTTGAGAATATTAAGCACCCCTAGGTCTACCAAAAATACGGGTTACAACATCCTTGATTCGTTTAATTTCTAATACTTGTTTATCACCCTTATACACTCTTTTATCATTTAAGACCAATAGGATTAACTTCTTATCATCTCAAAGATAATCTCTTCTCATAGTTACGTCGACTAACTTATGGCATGAACGAACGTACGTGAATATGGGTTGTAGCACTGGCAAAATGAGAGTACCCTTAGCACGCAAATCATACTTAGAAACGCACACTCCAAAGGTTAGCCAACCATTTCTTTAAAAGAGGAGGAATTTTATTCAGAAGGACTCCAGACTTGGGATTACTACGGTGTGTCGATTCCAAGGAAGCATCCAGATTACTCGAGGAAATACATGTCGGAACTTGCGGGCCGCACATGAATTGTTTTGTCTTAGCCAAGAAAATACTAAGAGCAGGGTATTTCTGGATGACTATGGAAACATACTGCATCAAGTACGTCCAGAAGTCTCATCAATTCCAGATACATGCTGATATGATATGTGTGCCACCCAATAAACTTAATACAACAAGTGCACCCTGGCCTTTCTCCACTTGAGGCATAGATGCCATCAGTCCGATGGAACCCGCTACTTCAAATGGGCATAGAGTTATTCTAGTGGCCATAGACTATTTTACAAAATGGGTTGAAGCTGCGTCTTATAAAGCTGTAACTAAGAACGTTATTGCATATTTTTTTCGGGATACCATTGTTTGTCGATTCAGAGTACTAGAGTCAATCATCACCGACAACGCCTCCAACCTTAACGGTGATATGATAATGCTATGTGTAAGACCTTCAAGATCAAGCATAAGAATTCCACAACATACAGTACGCAAATGAATGGAGCTCTAGAAGCCGCCAACAAAAACATCAAGAAGATATTTAGGAAAATGGTAGATAATTACAAACAATGGAGCGAGAAGCAACAATTCGCTTTGCTTGGAAATCGTACCACAATTCGCATATAATTTGGGGAAACTCCTTATTTATTGGTTTACGGTATTGAAGCGGTTATCCTTTCCGATGTAGAAATACCATCTCTAAGAATCATACAAGAAGCTGAGCTCAACGACACAAAATAAGTACAAAGCCGCTATGAGCAACTGGCCCTCATTGATGGAAAAATAATGTAGTATGTCAGAGTCAAATCTACCAGAACAGAATGGCAAGAGCTTTTAAGAAAAAGGTCAGACCAAGGCAATTCACACCGGGGGAGTTGGTGCTAAAGCGAATCATCCTGCATCAAGATGAAGCTAAAGGGAAATTTTCACCCAATTGACAAGGTCCTTACATTGTTCATAGGTACTAATGGCAGGAGCACTTACACTTGCATAAATGGATGAAGATATTTTTCGAAAACCTATCAACTCAGATGTAGTTAAGGGATACTTTGTTTAGGATTGTTTACATTTCTTCCTTTGATGTAACTGAACTACGCTTGACCTGATTCCCATTTAAGAGGGGATACGTAGGCAACCTTGTAGGTTTGGTGACATCTTAACAAAATATTCATTCCCCCCCCCCCCCCCCCATGATCAGAAATAGGGCAAAATCGCATGTTTAACCAACTTCGTCATATGCAGAATAACAAAAAAATTTGTCAGAAGTATGGATCTAAATTGGGGCAGAATTTTGAGGGGAAAAGGAGGCGTAATGTCTCTAGAATGTGTCACAGTCACCGGTTCATCTAAATTATTTGAACTCGCATATTACTATGTTTCAAATAACTATATTTATCAAATGCACGCACATTTTTTGAAAACTTCATTTCTATGACAGCCAGATGCTACACAGGGTAACTCGAACAGGACCTCAAGACAGGAGCGAAGGCAAAACAGAAGATAAAAATGTGAATCAACTTTCCCCTACAGAACTCACAATTTTTCTTTAGATGGAGGCACAATAAGATAACAATGTCTGCATACACATCAAGTCACTGCCTTCAAGACAATAAATTATCTATCGCAAACATCTTCAGCTAAGGAACTATACTTTTTCATCATGACTCATCGTATTATCGCATGAGGCTAAGCATTTCCTTCCTAATTGTATAAGGCTAAGCATCACCTTTCCCTGCACGATACTAAGCATTGCTTCCCTAATTGCATGAGGCTAAGCATTTACCCCATAATTGCATAACACTAAGCATTGCCTTTCCCTGCACGAGACTAAGCATTGTCTCCTCTTTGCATGAGTCTAAGAATTGCCTCCCTCTTTGGATGAGGCTAAGCATTGCCTCCCTAATTTCATAAGGCTAAGCACTTCCTTTCTCTGCATTAGACTAAGCATTGTCTCCTCTTTGCATGAGGCTAAGCATTGCCTCCCTAATTGCATAAGGCTAAGCGCTGCCTTTCCCTGCATGAGACAAAGCATTGTCTCCTCTCTGCATGAGGCTAAGAATTACCTCCCTGATTGCCTGAGGCTAAGAATTGCCTCCCTAATTCCATAAGGCTAAGCACTTCCTTTCTCTGCATTAGACTAAGCATTGTCTCCTCTTTGCATGAGGCTAAGCATTGCCTCCCTAATTGCATAAGGCTAAGCGCTGCCTTTCCCTGCATGAGACAAAGCATTGTCTCCTCTCTGCATGAGGCTAAGAATTGCCTCCCTAATTGCATAAGGCTAAGAACTATTTCCATGCATGCGGATAAGCATTGTCTCCTCTTTGCATGAGGCTAAGAATTACCTCCCTAATTGCCTGAGGCTAAGAATTGCCTCCCTAATTCCATAAGGCTAAGCACTACCTTTCCATCCACAAGACCAAGCATTGTCTTCCCTTTTGGCATAAGGCTAATCAATACCTTTTCCTTGCATAAGATTAAATACTATATCCATTATACTATCTAAGACCTAACATTATCTTCTGTTCACCTAGGCTAAGCACTACCCTCATCTTACACAAGACTAAGCCTTGTCTTGTCTTATCTTCACATATGATAAAATATCAAATCTTTGCATTTCATGTGTCACAACCCCAGTTCGCCCTCCGTCAACATGTCGTGACGACACCTAGTCCCTATGACTAGGTAAGCCTAACAATGCGGAATAACAATGTAATTGCAGAAATAAGTAAGTAAAAGAACGCTAAACAATCAAAAAGGAAAACTGTATATAAAAGACACTTGGTATATACAACCCAAAATAATACGGAAGTCTACAGCATCACCCCAAAACCCGGAAACTCACGGGAACCACAGGCTAACATAATACAGTACACTGCTCTAATTCCAGAATAACTATACAACTGAAAGGAGGGCTAAACTTTTCTCAAAATCAGGAATAAGATAGAGACTCCTGGTCCGCGGACGCGGCATATATACCTCGAAGTCTCTGTTGTATCTCTCAACCTCGGGGGTAGTGCGCCTGAGTGGAGGTACCTGGATCTGCACATGAAAAACATTCGCAGGAAAGGGCATGAGTACACCACATCGGTACTCAGTAAGTGCCAAGCCTAACCTTGGTCGGGTAGTGACGAGGAAGGTCAGGGCCCTACTGAGGTCGAATAATATAATAGGAATTTACAATATGAAAATAGGCGGTAATAACCAGTACATCAGTGAAATAAGACACGTCAAATAGGGCTATAACTAAACACAAGAATAGAGTAAACCCGGAATATGGATATCATAATAATAATGGTAACAATGAGGATCTCCTAGGATACTGTTCTGTAGTCCTTTTATCAAGTGTCTAGTGGATCTCCCGGGATACCGTCACGTAGTCCATCATCTGTATATCCAAATGATCTCTCAGGATACCGTTCCGTAGTCCATCATATGTATATCCGAATGATCTTCCGGGATACCATCCTGTAGTCCATCATATATATATCTGAAGGATCTTCCGGGATACCGTCACGTAGTCCATCATATGTAAATCTGAGGGATCTTCCGGGATACCGTCCCGTAGTCCATCATACGTATATCCGAAGGATCTTCGGGATACCTTCCCATATTCCATCATATATATATCCGAAGGATCTCCCGGGATACCGTGCCGTAGTCCAACTATCAAAGTGTAGGGGGATCTCCCGGGATACCCGTAGTCCCAAAGTAAATAAGTATGGGGATATCCCGGGATACTGTCCCGTAGCCCCAAAGTAAATATGCAGGGGGGTCTCCCAGGATACCGCCCCGTAGTCCCCAAATTAAATATGCAGGGGGATCTCCGGGGATACCGTCCCGTAGTCCAAAAGTAAATATGCAGCCACAACAAGAAGACATCCAAATTTAGAGTGCAAAAATACAAGGCAACAAGTGATTCTAGACTAACACACTTTACGCAGTACAATCGAAGCAATTTAAGCAATTAGGCAAGTTGGGGCCATTAGGCATGATTTTCTAAGCTAACATAGACTATCGTCGCAGTTAAAATAAAAATAGGTAAGAAAGGAAATTCGGTCTAAATATTTAAAGTAAAACCGGATTTTTCAACAATTAGCACAAGTACGTGCTCGTCACCTCACGTACAAGGCATTCAATTATCAAATATCATATCATAAGGGGAAAGGTCCCCCACACAAAGTTAGACAAGCCAGTTACCTCGAACCGGCTCTATCAACTTGAAACCACCCGTTTGCGACGAGTATCCGGCTCCAAATAGTCCAAATCTATTGAAATAAATTTCATATCGTAAATAACATCTCATGCAATTGATTCTACTATTAAATTCAAGGTTACGGCGCGAAATTAGGTAAAATGACCAAAATGTCCCTCAGGCTAGCATCTCGGAATCGGATAAATTTTACATTTTCAGAATCCTCGTACTCTCCCGAGTCCAGCCATTTAAAACTCTCTCTAATTAGAGGTTAATCATCCACTCAAACCCTGATTTTTGAAAAAACCTAAGTTCTACCCAAAACACCCAATTTCACCCATGGAAATCTTTGATTTTAAGTTGAATACATATTAAATGATGTTAATGATTGAAAGAATTGAGTAAAAACCTACTTACAATTGATTTGGAAGATGTCTTGTTCTTGGAAAATCGCCCAAGTGAGTTTGAGTTTTGAAAAAAATATGAAAATGAAGTCAAAATTTGGTTTAAGTGCATTGCAGACCACTGGTTGGCTTCGCAAATGCGAACAAGGGTTCGCAAGTGCGAAAACCCCTGTCCTGGAAATTCTGAAACACAGTTCGCATTCGCAAACACTGAGCAGAAGGGAAGGCTTTGCATTTTCGATGGCATTGTTCGCATTTGCGAACATGCCTGCCCAGGCATGCTTTCGCATTTGCGATGGCAATGTTCGCATTTGCGAACATGCCTGCCCAGGCATGCTTTCGCATTTGCGATGGCAATGTTCGCATTTGCGAACATGCCTGCCCAGGCATGCTTTCGCATTTGCGATGGCAATGTTCGCATTTGCGAACATGCCTGCCCAGGCATGCTTTCGCATTTGCGATGGCAATGTTCGCATTTGCGAACATGCCTGCCCAGGCATGCTTTCGCATTTGCGATGGCAATGTTCGCATTTGCGAACATGCCTGCCCAGGCATGCCTTCGCATTTGCGATGGCGTTGGTCGCAATTGCCAAGGCCTGCAGAACAGCCACACCAGCAGATTTCCAAGGCCAAAAAAATGAAGTCTGTGGCCTATTCAAAACTCAACCGAGCCCTCGGGGATCCAAACCAAATATATACACTACCTCAAAAACATCCCATAAACTTATTCGTGCGATCAAATCGCCAAAATAACATCATATGCTTCGAATTAAGTCTCAAAATCCATGAAATCTATCAAATTTCATAAAACATCAAATTTTCCATTTTATTGAAATACCGTCACTTTCTAATCAGATTTCACTTTCAAATTTCTTAAGTATTTTCAGAAAAAAATTTTACTCAAAAATTCATTTCTCGGGCTTGGGACCTCGGAATTCTCTTTCGGGCATACACACAAGTCCCATATTATTCTACGGACCCTCCAGGACCGTTAAATCACGTGTCCGAGCCCGTTTACCCAAAATGTTGACCGAAGTCAAAGTTATTCATTTTTAATATCAAATCTTAGCATTTTTTATAGAATCTCATATTTAAGTTGTCCATCTACGCGCCCGGACTGCGCAGACTAATCGAGGCAAATACAAATGAGGTTTTCAAGGCCTCGAAAGCACAGAATGAGTGACAACATAGGTGATGGCCCTTTGAGTCATCACAGTCTCCACCTCTAAAACAACCGTTCGTCCTCGAACGGACAGAAGAAGGAAGTACCTGAGTCGAGGAATAGATGAGGGTAACGGCTCTGCATATCGGACTCGGACTCCCAGGTTGATGCCTCAGGAGGCTGACCTCTCCACGAAACACAAACAGAGGGGAAACTCTTGGATCTCTACTGCCGAACCTGCCAGTCTAGAATAGCTACCGGCTCCTTCTCGTAAGATAAGTCCTTGTCAACCTGGACTGAACTAAAATCCAACACGTGCGACGGGTCACCATGATACCTCCGGAGCATCGAAACATGAAATATCGGATGAACTCCTGCCAAGCTGTGCGCTAAGGCAAGCTCATAAGCAACCTCCCCAACATGCCTCAATATCTCGAAAGGGCCAATAAACCTCGGACTCCACTTCCCTTTCTTCTCAAATCTCATAACGCCCTTCATAGGCGAAACCCGAAGCAGAACCCGCTCTCTGACCATATATGGAAAATCACGAACCTTTTGTTCTGCGTAACTCTTCTGTTTGGACTGGGCTGTACGAAGTCTATCCTGAATCACCTTGACCTTATCCAATGCATCCTGAACAAACTCTGTGCCCAGTAGCCTGGCCTAACCCGGCTCGAACCAACCCACCGGAGATCTGCACCTCCTACCATATAAAGCCTCATACGACACCATCTAAATGCTGGATTGATAACTATTGTTGTAAGAAAACTCTACCAATGGCAAGAACTGATCCCAAGACCCTCCAAACTCAATCACACACGCACGAAGCATATCCTCAAGAATTTGAATGGTGCGCTCGGACTGTCTGTCCGTCTGGGGGTGAAATGTTGCGCTCAACTCCACCCCGGTACCTAACTCCTGCTGAACGGCTCTCCAGAACCGTGAAGTGAACTGAGTACCTCTGTCTGAAATAATAGAAACTGGAATACCATGCAGACGAATGATCTCCCGAATGTATATCTCCGCCAACCGCTCTGATGAATAAGTAGTCAGCACTGGAATGAAATGGGCTGATTTGGTCAGCCTATCAACAATCACCCAAACAACATCATGCTTCCTTAAAGTCCGAGGAAGTCCAACCACAAAGTCCATGGTGATCCACTCCCACTCCCACTCTGGGAGCTCAATCTGCTGAAGTAACCCTCCTGGTCTCTGATGCTCACATTTGACCTGCTGACAATTGAGGCACTTGCCTACAAACTCTGCTATATCCTTCTTCATCCTTCGCCACCAATAGTGCTGCCTCAAATCCTGATACATCTTCACAGTAACCGGACGGATGGAATATCGCGAACTATGGGCCCCTACCTTAAGGGAGTTACAAAGTATTATTTATGTTGCACAGAGTGATCCTTTAGGCTAAAATATATAGGACCCCATTTCTCTTTTATATGTTGCTATTAGATCTAAATAATTGTATTACTATATTCGTACTAAGACATGTAATAATCATGTTCTTTGACCTTTAAATTTTTCTTTGTTTGTTTGATCACTTAGATTAATTATAATCCACATAATCTTAAATTTGCCCAAGACCCAAAGTTGTGGACCTCGAAGAGAGCCTAACACCTTCTCTTTGATGTAATTTAAGCCCTTTGGTGGCGTTGACTAGTCAAACAGAGTTATACGCATAATAGGTGCCCTAACCCACCTCAAAAATGTTAGGTGGCTACTCTTCTCCTCTTTATAATCTATCTCCCATTCTAAAAGGAGCTGTCACACATCGAAACCCACTTTCACGAGAAGACGGGGCGCGACAACATGGCAACTTTGCTGGGGATTTACACTTAGGCTCTTACCATAATGAACTTGGCTTATGTGTATTATATTCTTTTATATAAAATGAACATCCCTTTTCCCATTTTTTTTAAATTTGATATTACATGCACACCCCTTTCCCTATTCACCCTCATTTGCTATAACTGCTCTTCATTTATTTAAAGACAACTATATCATGGCACTCCCGTCCCTACTCCCTTTTATTCTTTCTCGCATATATTCCTCGAACTAACTTCTTCCTTTGTCTTTCTTTTATGTTTTTCATGTTTTACCTTAATACTGTATTTACCGCTATTTACATATTTATCATGCAAATACTTGGCAATGTGTTATTATCTCTGCATAAAGAATGCTCCACATCATACTCCATCTATGCCAATTATCAACATAGCAGCGCTTTATGAGTGTCCGCTCTCTTCCAAAATTACCCTTTTTAAATCGGAAAGGCGTATTTGTGGTAAACTAGTCGATCAACTGTGCAGTCGACAGTCCCGTGCCTCGAAGATCTGAGATCGACAAGAAATAGAGAATCAAGTGGTTGATCACTTGTCCGGATTAGAAAATCAAAACCTTGTAGCTTAGGAAGAGGGGGGGGGGGTTGATCAAAGAAACATTTCCGGAAGAGAAGTTATTAGAAATCACCTCAAGTGAAGCCTTGTGGTATGCAAATTATGTGAATTTTTTTGAAAGTGGGGTGACGCCACCAGAATTGACACCCGATAATAGAATAAGGTTCCTATATGATGTGAGGTTCTACATGTGGGATGCGCCATTCCTAAATAGGCAATGTGCAGATCAGTTGGTATGAAGGTGTGTCCCTGAGGAGGAGATGAATCCAATATTGCATGCCTATCATGCTTCTCCATATGGAGGTTACCATGGTGGGGATAGAACTGCCCAAAAAGTGTTGCAATCATGTTTCTATTGGCCAAAATTGTTTAAGGATGCACACACCTTTGTTAACAAGTATGATGGGTGCCAAAGAACTGGAACAATCACGAAGAAGCACAAGATGCCTTCGAAAACTATTCTGTCAATAGAGCTCTATGATGTTTGGGGGATTGATTTCATGGGACCTTTCCCATACTCCAATGGTCACAGGTACATCTTGGTGGCGGTCGACTATGTGTCTAAGTGGGTGGAGGCCATTGTTGTTCCTTCTAAGATGAAAAGGTAGTGGTAAACTTTGTAAGGAAGCACATCTTTAAACACTTTGGGACTTCAAGGGTGTTGATAAGTTACAGATGGACTCACTTCTGTAACAAATTGTTGAATATTGTTGTAGAAAAGTATGGAGTTAAGCACAAGGTTGCCACCGCCTATCACCCACAAATGGGTGGTCAAGCGGAAGTGTTTAACAGAGAGGTTAAGCAGATTTTCGAGAAACAGTAAGTGAAAATAGAAAAGACTTGGCCGAAAAGCTGGACGATGCATTATGGGCATATCGAACTGCATACAAGACTCCCGTAGGTACTTCTCCGTATAAGTTAGTTTATAGGAAGGCGTGCCACTTTCCCGTCGATATTGAACACAAATCCTATTGGGAAGTTAAAAATCTGAATATGGATATGGACTTATCCAGTGAGAAGAGGTTGCGGCAACTCAACGAGCTTGATGAGTCTCGATTTCACGCCTATGAAAATGCCTAATTGTATAAAGAAAATACCAAGAGGTTACATGACAAACACATCCAACATCGAGAGTTTGAGCTAGGTGAAGAAGTTCTATTGTTTAATTTGAGGTTGAAGATTTTCCCTGGAAAGCTTAAGTCTAGTTGGGCAGGTCCTTTCGTCGTGGTAATTGTGAGGCGTGGAATCGCGAGATACGAGATCTAGTGGTACCTTCTTGGTAAATGGACAGAGAATAAAACATTATTGGGGTGGTTACATTGCATCTCAGAAGACCTTAGTGGACTTGGCCGATGCTTGAAAATGTGTTGGGTCGTGCCACGACGTTTAATCAGACGCTTGTTGGGAGGCAACCCAATTTTTATTGCCTTCGTAGCTTAGCTTTTTGTTTTCTTTTAGTTAGAGTAGACTAATGTTTTGTTTTCTTTTAGGTAGAGTAGACTATTTTTCTGTTTTCTTTGTAGTACAAAAAGCATAGATAAGAATGGTAGGGTGTGTATAACGTATGTATTGAGTGCTCGGGTAGGAGGAATTTTATATATAAAAAATGTTTCACGAACAAGCGCCCAGGCCAGCGCCCCACGCTTCTTGGGACGCACTTTCAAGTGTGTAAAAAATCCTAGCGCCAGACATAGCGTGGGGCGCTAGGCTGGGGGGTCAGGTAATAATTTCTTTTATTTTTATATTTTATTTTTCATTTTCATTTTCTTTGTTTAATTAAACTACCCAACCCATATAACCTGACCCACCTACCTATATATACAAATAATCTAACCCATTCCCAATTACCCAAACCCATCCCCCACCTAAATTAAAATAATAAACACCCAAAACTCCTCTCTCTCTCTCTCTCTCTTACCGTATTCTCAAAGCCCCCAATCTCTCACCGCTGCTCGCTCCCCTTCCCTCCCAAATTCTTCAACTTTTCTTGCTCACTTTCATCTCAAGACTCAAAGGTATGTTCTTCTTGTTATCGATTTTCTTGTATTTTGAAATTTCTTAGTGTAATTTTAGTCCTCTTTCTCAAACAACTCCAAAATCCCATAGGTCTCTTTGAAATATCTTGTTGTTATAGTTACCTAGTATGTGCGAATTTTGGTTTCAAAAAATTGGTTTTGAAAGTGTATTTGAAGTAGTAAACTATAATTCCCTCTACTTCATGTAAATTTTGGAGGGCCACCTTGATCCACATTGTTGAAATAAAAGAAGCAAAATTGATGCCCACAAGGTGTCTGCTAAAATGCATAAGGGAGTAAATTAAAGAAGATGGATAAGCTTATCGAATATCCGGGCCCTGCAAACTGAGCATGGTACGAGAGCTATATGCCAACTGGAACGAGGGCCTGGACCAGTCATGGGTCAGAGGAAAGGAAATACCAATGGATAGGAAATCTTTGTGTGACATTTTGGTAGTTGATAGCCCTAATCCACCGAGGCTACAAAAGTTTTTCAAAAGCCCATGCTACCAGGAAATATGTCACACACATTGTGGCATTGATTCTAATGCAAAGTGGACGCGGACTAAGGGAAATGTCCACCTTGAGATGCTCCGATTCGAATTCAACAAGACGGCTAAGGTATGGCAAAACTTTGTGCAAGCTAGATTAATGCCCGTTGAGCATAACATCGAGTGCACTCGAGCTCGAGTGTGTGTGATCTACTTTCTAATGAGCGGGCGACCCCTAAATATGGGTGTGATCACGCATGGGGAAATGACCCGCACCTGTTTTGGAGAGAGTATCAAAAGGTTATTTTTTGGAAACATCATGACGCAATACATGCTACCTCGTTGGGTACCAGAGTACCTTGGCTATGATAAGGTAGTGGAGGCAACCAAGGCATTGCTAGACATCACATCCTTACTAGAGTCCACATTAATGCTCACCCATGCTGCTAGGAATGAGAGGGACAGAAATTTCAACAACTATACTTATAGTACCCTCAATGTTATAATGAGCAGGCTAGGGGTGTCAGATGAGGAGTGCATGCAATTGCGAAATGATCTATCCGGTTATTCCAAGGAGATGTTGGGCATATCATCAGACAGTCACATTCATCCATCTGAGGATCTAAATACTCACAAGGGGTCTGATGATGAGGATGTAGATGATAATGAAGTTACGGGGCCCATGGATTTGGTAACCTTAGGAGATGATGATGAGCCCATAGCCGCAGCTGGTAGGGATCCTGAGGAGGCAGACTCCGACTAGAAGGGAGTTCATTCTTTTCCTCCTTACTTTGTTTTGAATTTGTTATGCATCGGGGATTATGCATTGTTTAAGTTTGGGGTGGGGGGAATACTTCTTGACTAGTAATTATATCAATTTCTTTAGTGTTATTGTTTTGTTACTTGTTAGCTTAGTTTAGAACTAACATAGTCTAATTAGCTAGATTACATAAAAAAAATTAGAAAAAGGTCGGACTTTTCCCGATAATGGATCTGTTGGACAGTTTTGTTGAGGGATTAAAGTACGATTAAAAATACTAAAAACATTTTCTTTTTTCTTTTTTTGGATAGTTAGGTAGTAGCCCTTGGTTTTTCTTTGGACGCCGGTTCTTTTTCAAAGGTGTAGCTCGAACGGGGTGTTTTGTTTTATTTTGTTTTATTTTTTATTTTTTAGGAGTAGGATAACGGAGAGAGCTGAGGTGCTCTGAGGTAACTTTTGACATGTTTGGTGTTGGCAAGTTATGATATGGCACATGCTCTGTCTTCCTGAATATTTGATTTGAATTGTAATGCCCAAGTAAATTAAGTAGCCTACTCTTTGACGCCTTTTTCCCAGTTGGTTGACTTGTATGCCACTTAGTGCTTTGTTGATTAAAATTATCAACTTGCTATGCTTTATTAACTTGAGAGTCGACACATAACCGTCTTGAGTGAGTTAAGTACCATGTAGTGTAAGGATTGTTGATATTCTGTGCTATATTGTGTAGTCTAGATATTGCCCTGTGTGTTAATCAACGTGAAATCATTAAGTTGTGTTAGTCTAGGAGATTATGTAGGCATTTCTTGCTTGAACATAAAGGTTCTCATCACTCACAAATAAAATTTTCCCGTTGCTAGCCCGTTTGAGCCTATAGACGTTTCTTTGGCACCCACATTACAAGTCGTACCCCTATTTTGTTCTTAATTTGAGATTCTTGAACCTTTAACTCCTAAGGCACTTAGTCGCTAAAAGAAGTAAGGTGAGAGATTGGGGAGTGGTTTTTGAGTGGAGCCATGGAAGGGCCCTTAAGGTGCACTAAAATTGTGAAAGAAGGTCACTGGCCAATGAACTTTAATGTATGGGGTGTGTGAAGGAAAAAAAAAGAAAAAAAAATAAGAGTTCAAATAATGTAGAAAGACACACACCTCCTAATCCTTCTAACTCGTGTTAGTGAAACCACATAGGTTCTTAATTGAAAATATGGCTATGTTATATATGGTGGATGACAAGTAAATGGGTTGAAAAGAATATACGCTCGATTTGTAAGTCTAGTGTATTAAAGTGCTTAGGAGGGTTAGTCACTCTTCCTAAATGTATCCTACCTGTCCCTTAGCCTACATTACAACCTTGAGGTAGGGTGGTTGTGGAGAGGTTGCTTGAGTTGGTTGAATAGCATTGAGTATACCTAAGCCAGTTTAAAAACGAGAAAAGTGTGAATTTCGTGTGTTCATGCTTAATTGCCGATATCGACCATAGTTAAAAGGTAGGGTGTTTGATTGATTAATTGTGAAGTGATATTTCATAGTGATATTTACGTTTTGGGGTGTTAATATAGTTCTATTGCTCGAGGACGAGCAAGATTCTAAGTGTGGGGTGTTGATATTTTGCTTAATGTATGCATATTTTTATGTATATACCTCACATTTTGCTCATATCTCGTAGATTTGAGATGCATAATATAATGATTTGTGCTAATTTGTAGCATTTCTATATGTAGGAATCATTGGGATGCAATTTGGGACGGAAGTGCTCGAATTGGAGTGAAAATGGGAAGAAAAGGCAAAAGTGCTAATTTGAGGGCCACAGACAGCGTAGGGCGCTGCCTGTGGCACATTTTACAGTATGCTTGAGAAGTTGAGCGCTAGGGCCAGCGCCCCACACTGCCCCGGATGCTCAAAGTGTGAACATGTCCTATTACGACTAGGACTTGGTTATTTCGATCCCAAGACGCCCTCAACTCATATAAAAGCCAATCTAAGCCTATTTTGAAGAGAAGGATGTGACTTGATAGAGAATCAAAAGTACGAAACACTTGGGAGAAAGGATTTGATCAATTCGTCCATTCTTCCTCTTGTATTCATTGATTTTATGTTTGAAAACATTAATTTTGATGATTTTATAAAAATGAGTGGCTAAGAACCCTATTGTTCTAATGTCATGGGTGATAAATGAATGTTGACGTTTGAAGTTGAAATTGACGAATTCGATTTTATCATATTGGGTTGTTTATTTAATTTTGTTTTAAGTTATTCTGCTGAAAGTGAACTACTATCTAGGAATCTAGATTTGAACTCAAAAATGAGAATTCTATATTGCATATAGAATTAAGTAAAGCAGCTTCTTGAACTCGGGCATCGGGGAACGGATTCACAATTAGGATAGAAATATACCTAATTTCCTTGCTTGGTTGAAATACAGTAAGTGTAAATGCATTCTTGCTAATCATTATTCCATAGGCATATAGGCATTATGTTACCTTGAATAGGCGAGTAAGAACTAGACAGATTCTTATGAGTAATATCAACCCTGCCAATCAACAATCCAGATAAATCAATCAGCCATTTTAAGCCAAGAACGCAACATGATTGTTAGCTAATCTGTGACCCTGGAATATCACCTCCTACTGATTGTTAACTGAAATTGCTTAAGTGTTGTGGTTTATTTCTAGTTATTTCATTGCTTGATAGTTTCTTAAGTAGTAAATTAGTCAATTCCATACTTTATAAGAAATCTCTTGAATCGATAATTTTTTTGAGTTTGAATCAGTCAAAAGTTTATCATAAGTCTTCGTGGGAATGATACTCTACTCACTACTCTATTACTTTATGATCACGATACTTGCGTGACTGTGGTTATTCGCAACATCTCCCAAGTCGCTTCCTCAGCCGGTTGGCCTCTCCACATGACCATCACCGATGCAATCCCCTTCGATCTCAACTTCCGAACTTGTCTATCCAGAGTGACCACTATCTCCTCCTCATAAGTTAGATTCTCATCCAATTGCACTGAGCTAAAATCCAACACATGTGACTTATCTTCATGATAATTCCGGAGTACGAAAACATAGAATACCAGATGAAATTCTGATAAGCTGGGTGGAAAAAAAAAGCACGTAGTCCACCTCACCAACTCTCTCTAATACCTTAAATGGGCCAATATACCTAGGGCTCAACTTTCATTTCTTACCAAACCTCATCACGCCCTTCATAGGAAAAACTCTAAGAATAACCTTCTCACCCTCCATGAAAGCCACGTCAAAAACTTTCCTATTAGCATAACTCTTCTGCCTAGACTGAACTATGCGAAGTTGATCTCAAATAAACCTCACATTATCAAAAGAATCACAACAAAATTAGTACCCAACATCCTAGCCTCATAAGGATCAAACTAACCAATAGGAGAACAATAATGTCTACTATATAAAGCGTCATATGGAGCAATCTAGTGGTAAGAACCAAACCCAATGGCCTCCAAAATCAATACACGGGCTCTCAACATATTTTCTGGAATCTGAATAGTCCCCTCGGATTGACCATCCGTTTGTAGCTGAAATGTCATGCTAAAGTCCACATGGATACCTAAATCCCGCTGAACAACCCTCCAAAAGTGAGATATGAACTGAGTACCATTGTGTGAAATTATAGAAATAGGCATACCATGAAAATGAATGATCTCCTAGATATAGATTTGAGCTAACTTCTCTGAAATGTAAGAAGTCATCACCAGAATAAAATGCATAAACTAAAATTGTCCAAAATGAACCAAATAGAATCAAACTACCTCAATGTAAGAGTAGTCCTATAACAAAGTCCATAATGAGGTGCTCCCACTTCCACTCTATCATATGTATCTTTTAAAGTAAATAACACAGTTTTTGATGCTCATACATGACCTGCTAACAATTCAAGCACCGGGAGACATGTCCAACAATGTCATTCTTCATCCTCTACCATTAATAATGTTGCTTTTTAATCACAGTACATCGTTTTCTCACCTAGATGAATAGAATACTGCAAGATGTGAGCCTTCTCAAGAATAAACTCCCTCAATCCATCGACATTAGGAACGCAAATGCGACCCTAAAGTTGCAATACACCATCATCTCCAATGACGAACCCCTTAGCCACATCTAGCAACATTGTGGCCTTAAGGATAAGAAAATGAGGATCATCATACTGACGAGCCTTAATGCGCTCAAACGAGGAAGAACGCATGACAACACAATCAAAACTATGTGGCTTAGAAATATCCAATCACAAAAATCTATTAGCCAAGGCGTGAACATCTATAGCCAAAGCTCTTTCCTCAGCTGGAATGAATGTCAAACTAACTATATGTTCTGCCTTTCTACTCAAGGCATGTGGTACCACATTTGCCTAACCTGGATGATAGAAGATAGTGATATTATAATTTTTAACCAACACAAGCCACCTCCGTGCCTCAAATTCAAATCCTTCTGCTTGAACATGTGCTGATGAGTTTGATGGTCAGTATAAACCTCGCATGACACACCATACAAGTAATGCCTCCAATCTTAAGTGCATGTACAATAGACAGATAATTCTTCTCACGGGGTTTCAACTGATGTGACACAGAAGCTATCACCATACCGTCCCACATTATGACCAACATATGGCCAACACGCAAATATCACAATAAATAATATACATCCTCGATCATGAGGGTCAGTGTTGAGCTTCTGAAATCTCTCTTCACACTTGTCAGACCATCTGAAAGGAGCACCCTTCTTAGTCAACTTAGTCAGTACAGATGCAACAGATGAAAACACTTCCGAAAGCGACGATAGAAAGCAACCAAACCTAAGATGCTCCTGATCTTTGTAGCAGTGGAAGGTTTGGAAAACCTTGAACTGCCTCAATCTTCTTCAAATCCACCTTGAACCCATCACTTGATACCACATGGCCCAAGAATACCGCCGAGTCCAAACAAAACTCACACTTGGAGAACTTAGCATGCAACTTCTTCTCCCTCATAATCTATAGCACAATCCTCAAATGTTGCTCGTGCTCCTTAGCACTATGGGAATATACCAAGATATTCTCAATGAATACAAGTGAAAAAGAATCCAAATAAGATTGGAACTCATTATTCATCAAATGCATGAAAGTTGCAATGGCATTAGTCAAACCAAATGACATCACCAAACATTCATAATGCTCCAAACGAGTCTTGAAAGCTGTCTTAGGGATGTTTGAAGCCCTAATTTTAAATTGGTGATAAACCGATATCAAATCAATTTTTGAGAACACTGTGAAACCATGAAGCTGATCAAATAAATCATCAATACGAGGTGATAGATACTTGTTCTTGATAGTGACCTTGTTCAACTACCTGTAATCAATGCACATCCTCATAAAACCATCCTTATTCTTTACAAACTACATAAGAAAACCCGAGGGAGAAACACTCAAAAGATAATGAATCCCTTATCCCACAACTCCTGCAAATGGTGTTTCAACTCATCTGGAGCTATGCGATACAGTAGAATAGATATGGGCTGAGTGCCAGATACCAAATCAATATCCCTATTGGATGGCATTCCTGGTAGGCCACCAGGAAACATATCTAGGAACTCTATAATTACTGGGAGTGAATCAATAGTTGGAGTATCGGCACCAACATCTCTAACAAAGGCCAGATATGCCAAACATCCCTTCTCAACAATCTGTTGAGCCTTTATAAATGAAATCAGTCCCCTAGGAGTGTGACTAAGAGAACCCATATATTATAAACTTTGTAAACTCAGAATAGCCAATATCACAGTCTGGAATGATAATCAAGAATAACATGATAGAAAGATTGTCATGCCTCGACCTTGGGAAGCGGGACTGACACTCAACCGAGATATCTTGTCCAAGCAATCCTATTTTATGCCTTCTGCCAAACCTTACCCAAGAATCATTTGTGAATCAATATAACAAGAGTTAGACATGAGAGAATAAAGTGTACAACATCATCTTTCATTATTTAATGGTGGCTTCATTGACAACTTTCAAAATATTACACGTTCATATTAAAAAGTGGAACATCCGATAACTACAACAATTCTAGTTTTTTTTTTGGCCAAGTCAAAATAAAACCCACAACATGTCTAAGGAGCCTCTAAATAGAATAGAAGAGTAGTATGAAAGTTTCTATGGTAAGGCCTCCGCTATACCTAAAAATACAATGTACAAGGATTAAAAGACACAAGGCCCAAAGAGGAAGTGGGGCTCACCAAGTCAGCTGAGAAGAGGGTGTATTGCTAGCATTGACCAATGCCGCCTTCTGTGGAACAAACTGCATCCATTAAAGATGCAGTCACCCGAAAAAAAAAAGGAATTTAGTACATATGGAATAGTACTAGTATGTAAAACCAAATATCATCATGGAGTAGCAAGCCAACATTAGGAGAGAAACATGGAAACAATGAGTATACCAATCATATTTAAATGCCAAGTTAATATAAAGTAAAACCTCGAGTAAATATTTTCCTTGTTGGTTGGGAGATCCTTCATAAAGACACACCACCATGCCCATGGAATGGAGTCCGATCACTGCCCGACTGGCTAAGCCATCTCACCTCAAAGTATGTGGATTGACATAGAAACATAATACCACCATGCGCGGGACATGGCGTCCTATCGGCTAAGCCGTCTCACCAAAATGTCATGTGTGTCGACATATTCCTCGCTAACTATCAACTCATCCCAATCAACGGGGAATAATCTCAATATAATATAAGGGGAACTTGTCCCTCAAACAATCCCTGCACCGACACGTGTAGTTTCAGTCTTTGGAATTTATGAACCAACTTTCCTCGGTGACCTAACGATACTTCCAAAGACATTTATAATATACAATAATTACATTCGTTTCATATCCTTTCACATATTTTTTCATTTCATTGGAACTCTTGGCCACACATGTAAATCATCTTTCTTAGCACGATGGCCGCATTTCATACTTCATGCTTTTCATTCTTTCATTTGACATGGACTATACAACATTTAAAGGCACTTATAAATCATCCGGAAAATCATAGCTTCAGCTCATGGATACATATGGGCTTAGAACACATCAGAAATATTTACAAATAAGAGCATAGTAATTTTCAATTGGAACATGAATCAAAGTATAAGTCCATAGATAAGCTAACCATGGAAGCAACCTGTAATGATAGAGATAGAAACTTGATCAAACCATAATTTATGTTTACGAGAATTTCAAGGAATCTACTTCTACAGAAAGAGTTTAGCCAACATACCTTGTTTGAGATTTCCTTAGTATTACTACAACGTTTCAAGACTCTTAGCGATTTCAATATGTAGGAAGATGGTAAAATTAAATCATAATTAGAAAGATTCTCATGATATAAGTCTCTTGGGAATTTTGTCAAATACCTACTATACAAAATCGATTACAAGGCTCGACAATGGTAATCCTTCTTCCCTCAACCAATCTCAACAAGAGTTTTCAGGTAATGGTTCAACAACCCTACATACCACCTCCCATTGGCACATGCATGGCCTAACTCCTACTCCAAAACATACTTAGACCCATAACAACTTGCACAAAAACTTAGGAAAAGAACTTACCTAGATAGTTGATGGCCTAGTGAGTGGCTTCCTCGATTCTTCAAGTCTGAGCAAAAATGGATGAGTAGGATGGTTGGAGCTTCTTCTTCTCGATCTAAAACACTCCACTCTCTCTAAACAATTGGTTTTTCATTAAAAAATGACCCAATGGATTTTAATAAAATAGGGTCTGGTTATAAAATTCACAAAATGGACCTTACAAACCCAATCTACATCGTAGAATGCATGGAAGAACAAGTCTTTGTTCAGAAAATGGGACTACAAAATCACCCTTCAAAATAGGGATGGCATGGCCTACTCTACGGCAGATTGGAACTCCACAAATCCGTTATGCAGCCGCATAATGCGTCGAAAAATCTCTTTGAAAATTCTAATGCTGATTCTTTGATAGATATGTGGCCCCCAAAATGGTTATGTGATTGCATATTAGACCGAGGGATGACCTTCAAAATTTGGTTTCACATGGTTCACTCTGCGATGGATCTGTGGCCAGCAAAATAGTTCTGCGGTGACATAACAGACCGTAGAAATACCATGTTCAAAACCTTATATTTCTTGGAAAAATTTTATGGGGCCTTACACTCTCTCTCTCTCTTAGGATCATTCATCCTAGAATGAAGGTAAAAGTTATCCATAGACGCCTAATGTGGCTCAACTGTTCATTCACACACCAGAAGTTCCAAATTTGATTAACTTTCAAAACTTTCCAAATATTTTGGCAGAGTCTCACTTGTATTTAGGCCTATCCACCAATCAAAGAGCCCCAAAAACCAATCCTAACAACATATTCATAATCCAATGATGTAACATAGCAGGAAAATAACACCAACTATAACCTCGTAAGCAGTATATTACCAAAAATGAACATCTTAACATAAACTGTACAAGTTGAACATGATTCAAAGAAAATAAACTCCTAGTATCCTCTTAGAAGACAACTACTTAGTTACATAACAAATGAGGGTATTTCCTCATCATCTCTTCCTCGGCCTCTCAGGTGGCCCCTTCAACTTGTTAGTTTCTCCATAGCACTTTCACGGAGGTAATCTATTTATTCCTCAACGTTAGGACCTGTCTATCAAGAATGGAAACCAGAATTTCCTCATAATTCAATTCTGCATTAAATTCAATAGTCTATACCAGAACAACGAGCGATGGGTCTCTAACTACCTTTTTCAACACGGACACATGAAACACCGGGTTCATAAGGACATCTCTTAAGGTAACTCGAGCTTATAGTCCACTTGACTAATTCTATGCAAGATTATGTATGGTTCGATATACCTTGGATTCAATTTCCATTTCTTCTCAAATTGCATTAGTCCCTTCATGGGAGAAACTTTCTAGAATACACAATCATCCTCTCAGAACTCTAAATCCCTGCGACACAGTGCCTATGAGGACCTCTAACAAATTTGAGAAGTCATCAACCGTTCCTTAATGATCTTGACATTCCCCATAGCTCGATGCATGAGATCTGGACCTATTATTTCTACTTCCCCAACTTCAAACCAACCAATAGGAGATCTATATCTCCTACCATATAAAGCTTTGAACAATGCCATTTGGTTGCTGGCATGGTAGCTTTTGTTATAAGCAAATTCTATAAATGGAAAATGATCATCCTAGCTACCCTTGAAGTCAAGAACACAAGCACGAAATATATCCTCAAGCGTCTGAATAGACTACTCTGCTTGCTTGTCGATCTATGGATGAAAACCTTGCTGAAATATCTGTCAAAACTTGGCGGTGAACTGTTCCCCTCGATATGTGATGATAGAAACTGGTGTGCCATGCAACATAACGATCTCCTTGATGTATAACTGATCATAGTGTTCTACTGTGTCAGTTGTTTTAACAGGTAAGAAGTGTGCTTATTTCGTGAGTCGATCCACAATCACCCAAATCCAGTCAAATATATGAGACGTGCGAGGTAGAAATAGGACAAAGTCCATATTGATCATCTCCCACTTCCACATTAAAATTTATGTATTCTACGCCAACCCACAAAGCCTTCGGTGCTCGGCTTCACCTGCTGATAGCTTGGACATCTTGCTACACAATCCGCTACATCTATCTTCATGTCATTCTACCAGTAGACTTCCTTGAGGTCATGGTCCATTTGATGATTCAACCCTATTTTTCACAATCACCCTACCTTCGTTAGAGTCCGCAAGCTGAACTCCCAACCTAGACAACCGATGAATTTCCTTGGTCAACGACCTTTGGTAGGCCCTTAAGTGAGAAAACTACCCATGGATTTCCGGCTAAGAGCATCTGCCACAACATTAGCCTTCCCCGAATGATATAGAATATCGATGTCGTAGTTCTTGAGTAACTCAATCCATCTCCTTTGCCTTAGATTCAACTATTTCTGCTTGAAGATATATTATGGTCCGTGAATATGTACGCATGGACCCCATACAAATAATGACACCAAATCTTCAACGCAAAAACCACTGCCGCAAGCTCTATGTCATGTATCTAATACTTCTTCTTATGCTTCTTGAGTTTCCTGGAAGCATATGTGAACATGTCATGACCCAAATTGGAGGGCCATGACTGGCACCCGGACCATACCTGCCGAGCACCAATGCATATTTTGTCTAAGCTTTATTATAATATATAAGGGCCGGCGAGATCAAAATAAATGGTAGATATGAACTATAAACAACCATCAATGACAGATAATGGCATGGATATATATAACATGGGCCGACAAGGCTGTCATCAAGTTATATATAAGGTACAAGCCGACAAGCTGCCATGAGAGGCTATACAACAAAAATCAACCGACAAGGTTATCCAAACTATACATGAGACGACATCTGTCTATGAGACTCTAAAGGAAAATAAGTGTTGTAACATTTTCCACAATAGGGCCCCGACATTACCCATAATGTCTATAAAAAAAATTCATACCAAGACCACGACAAGTTCGGAGAAGGGATATCGCTAATAACCGCTGAACTGGGTAGTTTGTGGGGGATCTTCGTCTACCTGTCTATCAGGACATGTTACGTGACATTCAACGTCCACACGAATAAAGTACTAAGTATGTAAGGTAGGAAATCATAAATAAGAACAATGATGTAAAAAGGGATATAGAATATACAATTTGTAACATCTGAGTGCCTTTGAGGGTGACTGACATGAAATGAATGGCACATATATAAGTACATATATATAATGCATGATGGACACATGGGAATCACATTCTGCATGTTTCAGAGTGATATAAGGTTGGTAAACCCCATACACGTTATTCAGACTAACTCTTTATCATGAATCTTATAAGAATCAGGAAATACCAACAAAATTTAAAATATAAGAATAAGAGAAGCAACATTAACATCAATTGTTCCATAAGAAGGAAAACAATGTAAGTACTGCTAGCTTCTAAGAGCGGAGTATCTTTGGAAGCTCATTCGTTACATTATATACGATCAGAGTCCTAAAAAAGAAGGAAAGGAAAAGCCTCACATACCTTCTATATACTTTCCAATATCAATCTATGAAAATCTCATAGTTCCTTAGTCTACAATAATAAAACTAATATTATCGTTATCCTTTAAGCATCATAAAGTATATATCAATCGCAACCTATCTTACGATGAAATGGACGACACTTCCCCTATTTATATGACATCCCAAAAGTTAAAACAATCACCAAAAAACTCAAACAACATCAATAATAATCATATTAAGCCTCCCAAAATAGTCCAATAAACAACATTACTAACAAGCCTTTCGATAGATATCTCACAAGTTCTAGCTTGAACGACTTAGCCACAACTTGGGAAAACCTAAATAAATGTATAGTAAGAGGTTACTTACCTTTAAAAATATTGAAAAACTCCACGTTGACCTTGCTTCACCATGAAATATTCTTCCAATGAAGCCACAAGAACAAGGAAGCGAAACTAGCAATCAATTCAGGTTTTTCGGCACTAGAATCACTTTGGAAGACTTGAAGTCACCTAGGTTTGTTATTAAAAATTTTAGAGAGTAATTTACAGAACTTAAACCACATAAAACAACCTCCCACATGAGCCTGAACCACAAAAAAAATTAACTCGCATGACTTCAAGACTTATGATACGGATATTATATGATTAAAATACCTTAAATCAAGAGCTCCTAAGCATATTAAGAACCTCTAGTTTTACCCCAAAATAAGGGTTATAACATCCTTGATTCGTTTTATTTCTAACTTCTGATACTTGTTAACCACTTTGTACACCTTTGTATCATTTATGACCAATAGGATTAACTTCTTCTAGTCTCCATTATAATGTTTTATCGAATTTACATCGACTAACTAATGGTAAGATTGTGACGACCCAAAGGGTCATCACCTATGTTGTTACCCATCCCGTACTTATGAAGCCTTGAAAACCTCATTCGTATTGGCCACGATTTGCGTGCGCAGTCCGGGCGCATAGCCGGACAGCTTAAATATGAGATTCTGTGAAAAATGCGAAGATTGATATAAAAAAAGAATAAAATTTGACTTTGGTCAACATTTTGGGTAAACGGATCAGGAACCGTGATTTGATGGTCCCGGATGGTCCATAGGAAAATATGGGACTTGGGCGTATGCCCAGAATCGAATTCCGAGGTCCCAAGCCCGAGAAATGAATTTTTGAGTTAAATTGTTTTCTTAAAATAGCTATGGAAATTGAAAATGAAATTTAATTAGAAAGTGATGGTCTCGGACCCGTATTTTGGTTACGGCGCCCGGTACAGGTTATATATATGCTTTGAGCACATTTTGTAAAGTTTGGTTGAAATTGGATGTCGTTTGCTGTGTTTCGGACTTAAAATGGAAAATTTGATGTTTTATGAAACATGATAGAATTCATGGATTTTGAGGCTTAATTCGATGTATATGATATTATTTTGGCAATTTGATCGCACGGATAAGTTCATAGGATATTTTTGAGGTAGTGTGTATATTTGGTTTGGAGCCTCAAGGGCTCGGGTGAGTTTTGGATAGGCCACGGAGTTCATTTTTGGACTTGGAATTTGCTGGTGTAACTGATCTGCAGGCTTCACATTTGTGAAGCCAGCATCGCAAATGCGAAGGTGCCCTTGCTGGCCAGGGATCGCAAATGCGACATTTTTGGTCGCAAATGTGAAGTCCCTCCCTTTGCTCAGTGTTCGCAACTGCGAACTATTCTTCGCAATTCCCATGCAGGGGTTTTCGCAATTGCGAACACTTGTTTGCAATTGGGATGCCAACCAGTGGCCTGCACTGTACAAAACCAATATTTTTACTTCATAATTAATATTTTCTCAAACTCAACACTCTTAGGCTATTTTTTCAAAGAACAAGACTCTTCAAAATCAGTTGTAAGTGGGTTTTACTCATTTCTTTTCAATCATTAACATCATTTAACATTTTTTCAACTTAAAATCAAAGATTTTCATGGGTGAAATTTTGTGAATTGGGTAGAACTTAGGTTTTTTATAAATTGGGATTTGAGTGGGTGATTGACCTCTGATTTGAGAGATTTTTATATGGCTAGACTCGTGAGAGTACGAGGGTTCTAAAAATGTAAAATTTACCCGACTCTGGTATGCTGGCCTGAGGAGCGTTTTTGTCATTTCACCTAATTTCGCACCGTAACCTTGAATTTGATAGTAAAATCAGTGCATGAGATGTTATTTACGATATGAAATTTATTTGAATAGATTTTGGCCATTTGGAGTCAGATACTCGTGGCAAACGTGTGGTTTCGAGTTGATTGCTATACTTTAGACCCGAGGTAAGTGTTTGGTCTAACCGTAGCTTGAGGGAATAGGAGTTGAGTATTACTTGCTATTTGGTAATTGTCAAATGTGATGTATAGTCATGGTGACGAGTATCTATACATTGGTGTCTAGCATGATCGTGAGTCCCTATATTGTGAATATTCCGGTTTTGTTGTAATTTCTATGCTTAATTGATGATCTGTATATGTTGTAAATGGACATGTTAAGGGAATTGAAATCGCTAAACATCTTTGGAGCATTAGGTCAAATTGTGAAATGAATAATGAAGATATATGAGATAATTACATCCTTTGGAGCATTGGCTCAAGTAATAGAATAAATCATGGAAATGAAAGTTAAAGAAAGAGAAAGAGTTATTGAAATATAACCTTGCTGGATCATCATTGTATAGTTCCCTTGCCGGGATTTAATTGTTTAATTGGTGTTCCCTTGCCGGGATTTCTATTTTCACTATGTCAATTTCCTTGCCATTGTTTGTGATTGTTGTTTGGGTGAGGAAGAGTGTTAAAGCACGAAGGGTGATGTCGTACCATGTTTTATATTATTATTATGCACGAGGGGACATTCCATGCCATGTTTTTATTGATTATGCACGAGGTGACATTCTGTGCCATGTTTTTTATTATTATTATGCACGAGGGGACATTCCGTGCCATGTTTATATTGATTATGTACGAGGGGACATTTTGTGCCATGTTTTATATTATTATTATGCACGAGGGGACACTTCGTGCCATGTTTATATTGATTATGCACGAGGGGACATTACGTGCCATGTTTTATATTATGACTATGCACGAGGGGACATTCTGTGCCATGCTTATATTGATTATGCACGAGGGGACATTCCGTGCCATGTTTTATATTAATACTATGCACGAGGGGACATTTCGTGCCATGTTTATATTGATTATGCACGAGGGGACATTCCGTGCCATGTTTTATATTATTATTATGCACGAGGGGACATTACGTGCCATGTTTATATTGATTATGCACGAGGGAACATTTCGTGCCATGTTTTATATTATAATTATGCACAAAGGGACATGCCGTGGCGCATCTTTCACTGTTTAATCTGTTTTGTCATTTCCCGTTATTATTATCTGATATTTCAGACTGTTTTTTTCGTTTCTATCATTTCAGTATTTGCTACCTCTTACCCCCAACATGTTCTCCCCGTAATTGTATTCTTGTTTAGTTTATGTTATATTATTGAAATTCACAAGTACATTTTGTTGTCGTGTCTTAGCCTCGTCACTACTTCGCGGAGGTTAGGCTCGACACTTACTCAGTACATGGGGTCGGTTGTACTGATGCTACACCTGCACTTCTTTATGTTGTGCAGATTACGCAGCCGGACCTGGAGGACATTATTATTGGGAGTGTCTTCCAACTCATCATAGAGGCTTCAAGGTATACCCGCTGGCGTCCGTGGGCCTTGGCGTCTCTTCCATCCATTTGTCTTAGATTCTTTCCTGTTTTTCCTTTAGCTTCAAAGGCAGACATATATTTCCTTCCAGACATGTATTTAGCACTCTTACACAGTTCGTGAGTTTGTGGCTCCAGGTTTTGGGAAATTTACACGTTGTTGTATTATGTTATCCTTAATTAGCTTGAAACCACATTTAAATTCTGTTTTAAATATTTGCTAGTTTATTTATATATGTTGGCTTGTGTAGCGGGTTCAACGTTAGACGCCATCACGGCCCGATGGTGGGATTTCAGGGCGTGACAATGATTTAATGTACGCGAATATGGATTGAAACTCCCTCTCCCCTTAGGGAAATTCATCCTCGAATGTAAGAGTTTATAGGGAATATAACTTATCATGAATTTTGGGGGAAATTTATGGCCAAGTTTCCCCTATAAAATGGACACTAGCCACACTTGCAAGAGGTTAAACCAAACTACGGCCTCACAAGGCAATACAAAGCATTATGGATATGTAATTGTTTACCTCATAGAGCCGTTTCAATTTCTATTGCATCCTTTGTCCCCCCGGCATCCTTGTTATCTTCAATATGGAATATGTAAGGGTATTTGGACTTCATCTCCTCTTCCTCTTCCCATGCCTTTTCTTTCGTATTCTTGTTCCTCCACAACACTTTGACATAAGCTACATCCTTTGTTCTCAACCTGCGGACTTGTCGATCTAATATAGCCATTGGCACTTCTTCATATGATAAATCCTCCGTAGCTTGTACATATTTGTTAGGGATGACCCGGAAAGGGTCCCCAATACATTTCCCTAATATAGATCATCGAATACTGGGTGGAAAAATTCCTATTTGGATGGCAATTGTAACTCATAAGCAACTTGTCCAATTCTTCGAGTAATCTTGTATGGCCCATTATACTACAACTCAGCTTACCCTTTTTCCCAAAATGCATAACACCCTTCATGGGTGAGATCTTAAATTGTGAAACGAATAATGAAGATATATGAGATAATTACATCCTTTGGAGCATTGGCTCAAGTAATAGAATAAATCATGGAAATGAAAGTGAAAGAAAGAGAAAGAGTTATCGAAATATAACCTTGCCGGGTCATCATTGTATAGTTCCCTTTCCGGGATTTAATTGTTTAATTGGTGTTCCCTTGCCGGGATTTCTATTTTCACTCAGTCTATTTCCTTTCCCTTCTTTGTGATTGCTATTTGGGTGAGGAAGAGTGTTAAATCACAAAGGGTGATGCCGTGCCATGTTTTATATTATTATTATGCACGAGGGGACATTATGTGCCATGTTTATATTGATTATGCACGAAGGGACATTCCGTGCCATGTTTTATATTATTATTATGCACGAGGGGACATTCTGTGACATGTTTATATTGATTATACACGAGGGGACATTCCGTGCCGTGCCATGTTTATATTGATTATGCACGAGGGGACAACTATGTTTTATATTATTATTATGCACGAAGGGACATTTCGTGCCATGTTTATATTTATTATGCACGAGGGGACATTCCGTGCAATGTTTTATATTATTATTATGCACGAGGGGACATTTTGTGCCATGTTTATATTGATTATGCACAAGGGGACATTCTGTGCCATGTTTTATATTATTACTATGCACGACGGGACATTCTGTGCCATGTTTATATTGATTATGCACGAGGGGACATTCCGTGCCATGTTTTATATTATTATTATGCACGAGGGGACATTCCGTGCTATGTTTATATTGATTATGCACGAGGGGACATTTCGTGCCATGTTTTATATTATTATTATGCACGAGGGGACATTTTGTGCCATGTTTATATTGATTATGCACGAGGGGACATTTCGTGCCATGTTTTATATTATTATTATGCACGAGGGGACATTTTGTGCCATGTTTATATTGATTATGTACGAGGGGAGATTTCGTGCCATGTTTTATATTATAATTATGCACGAGGGGACATCCCGTGCCGCATCTTTCACTGTTTAATCTGTTTTTTCATTTCCCGTTATTATTTTCAAATATTTCAGACTGTTGTTTTCTTTTCTTTCATTTCAGTATTTGCTACCTCTTACCCCTAGCATGTTCCCCCCGTAATTGTATTATTTTTTAGTTTCTCCTATATTATTGAACTGCACAGGTACATTTATTGTCGTGTCTTAGCCTCGTCACTACTTCACCGAGGTTAGGCTCGTCACTTACTCAGTACATGGGGTCGGTTGTACTGATGCTACACCTGTACTACTTCTTTATGTTGTGCAGATTACGTAGCCGGACCAAGAGGACATTATTAGTGGGAGTGTCTTCCAGCTCATCATAGAGGCTTCAAGGTATACCCATTGGCGTTCGTGGGCCTTGGTGTCTCTTCAATCCCTTTGTCTTTGATTCTGTCTTGTTTTTCCTTTATCTTCAAAGGCAGACATGTATTTCCTTTCAGACTTTTATTTAGCACTCTTAGACAGTTCCTGAGTTTCTGACTCCAGGTTTTGGGAAATTTACGTGTTTTTGTATTTTGTTATCCTTATTTAGCTTGAAACCACATTTAAGTTCCGATGTTAAATAGTGAATGGTTTTGTTTGCCCTATTAAATTGGTGTAAATTTGGTAGTTTATTTATATACATTGGCTTGTCTAGCGGGTTCAACGTTAGACGCCATCACGTTAGACGCAGATGGCGAGGATGCGTGCTTCCCTTTGATCCGCCTAGCAGCCTGACACTCCTGCTACAGCTCCTACTCAGGGTCGAGGTCGAGGTCGAGGACGAGGCCCTGCTAGAGGCCGAGGCTAGGGCCGGGCTCAACCTAGAGCAGCATCCGCAGTGGAGGCCCCTCAGGTTGAGTCTGACGAGGAGGTCCCAGTTCCGACAATCCCAGTTGGACCAGCTCAGGTCCCAGAGGGGTTCATAGCTACCCCATTGCTTCAGGACGCTCTTGTCCATCTAGTCGGACTCATGGAGAGTGTAGCACATGAGGGTCTTTTTCCTACTGCACCAGCCGTCTCTCAGGCTGGGGGAGGTGCCCATACTCTTGCCGCACGTGTGCTAGAGCAACTAGCTCCACAGTTTCAGACTCCGGCACCTCAGCCAACCGGAGTAGCTCAGCCGGGTATTGTAGCACCGGTAGTAGAGGGAGAAGCAATGTGAGCAGATGCTTTGTGGAGACTTGACAGGTTCACTAAGTTATTCACTATTACTTTTACTTGTTCACCATCAGAGGATTCCCAGGATTATTCTGATAGCTGCCATGAGGTTCTTCGGAATATGGGCATAGTGGATTCCAACGGGGTTGACTTCGATACTTTTTGGTTATCTAGCGCAGCCAAGAGTTTGTGGAGAGACTTTTGCTTAGCCAGACCAGCTGGATATACTCCTTTGACTTGGACTCAGTTCTTAGAGGTATTTTTGGGGAAGTTCCTTCCCATTACTCAGAGAGAGGATCTTCGGAGGCAGTTTGAGTTTCTCCAGCAGGGATCTATGTCAGTTGCTCAGTATGAGACCAGATTCATCACTCTAGCCCGACATGCTCTTATGGTACTTCCCACTGATCGGGATAGGGTTCGGAGATTTATTGAGGGATTCGCCCAACCTATCAGACTTTAGATGGCTAGAGAGTCAGATATAGACATATCATTCCAGGATGCGGCCAATGTGTCCAGGAGGATTGAGATGATTCTGTAACAGGGTGGTGGTTAGGGGGCTAACAAGAGTCCCCGTCATTTCGGTTGTTTTAGTGGAGCCTCATCTGGAGCCAGGGATTCTTCAGGCAGAGGTCATCCTCCCAGACCTTTTTAGTCAGCTCTCCAGGTTTCCCATGGTACTTCAGGTGGTCGTGGTTATCGGACGCACTATTCCGATCAGCAGCCTTAAAATGCGCCACCAGCACTTATCGGTGCACCGCCGCGTCAGAATTTCCAGGGTGGTTATTAGGGTCGACAGGGCCAGTTCCAGAGTCAGCAGTCACATCAGCAGAAGCCTTGTTATACTTGCGGTGGTTTAGGGCACATTTCCAGGTTCTGCCCCCAAGGTTCTGGCGGGTCTCAGCATCAGGGTTCTCGTGCCATGGTATAGGCACCAGGTGTTCCACAGCCTGCCCATCCAGCTAGAGGTGAGGGTAGAGGTGCTAGAGGTTGAGGTAGAGGTCATAGAGGTGGAGCTCAGGCCGCCAGGGGTGGAGGCCAACCTGCAGTCGGCCGTCCCAGAGATGTGGTTCAGGGTGGTGGGGCCCAACTCCAATGTTATGCTCTTTCAGCCAGGCCAGAGGCTGAGTCTCCAGATGCAGTTATTACATGTACTATTCGGGTTTGTGATATAGATGCTTCAGTGCTGTTTGACCCGGGGTCTACGTATTCGTATGTGTCCTCTTATTTTGCACCATACCTGGTCATGCCTAGTGATCCACTAAGTATTCCTGTTTATGTATCTACACCAGTGGGTGATTCTATTGTGGTCGATCGTGTCCATTGTTCTTGTGTTGTGGTGATTGGGGATCTTGATATCCACGCTGATTTGTTGCTTTTAGGTATGGTCGACTTTGATGTTATATTGGGGATGGACTGTTATCCCCATATCATGCTATCGTGGATTTTCATGCCAAGACGGTGACCTTAGCCTTGCCAGATTTTTCCCGTTTCGAGTGGAAAGGAACTCCTGGTCATTCTACCCGCAGTGTTATTTTGTACATGAAGGCTCGGTGCATGGTTGAGAAGGGGTGTTTGGCTTGTTTTTCTTATGTGCACGATTCCAGTGTTGAGGTTCCCTCTGTTGATTCGGTGCCCGTGGTTCGTGAGTTTCCTGAGGTCTTCCCTTCAAACCTGATGTGGATGCCACATGGCAAGGACATTGATTTCTGCATTGATCTGGCTTCGGGCACCCAGCCCATTTCTATTCCGCCACACCACATGGCCCGGGCTGAGTTGAAAGAGTTGAAGGAATAGTTGCAGGATTTGCTTGGGAAGGGTTTTCATTAGACCCACTTTTTCCCCTTGGGGTGCCCCAGTATTGTTTGTGAAGAAAAAAGATGGTTCGATGAGGATGTGCATTGTTTACCGGCAATTGAACAAGTTTACAATCAAGAATAAATATCCACTGCCGATGATTGATGATTTTTCCGATCAGTTTCAGGGTGCCAGGGTATATTCGAAGATAAACTTGAGATCTGGCTACCATCAGTTTAGGATTAGGGCATCCGATGTCCCTAAGATAGCTTTCTGCACTCGGTATGGGCATTACGAGTTCTTAGTCATGTCGTTTGGGTTGACGAATGCCCCAACAACTTTTATGGACTTGATAAACTGAGTGTTCAGGCCTTATTGGATTCGTTCGTGATAGTCTTCATTGATGATATATTGATATACTCCCGCAGTCAGGAGGATCACGAGCAGCATCTCAGAGTGGTTCTTCAGACTCTGAAGGATAGTCAGCTTTTTGCAATGTTTTCAAAGTGTTAGTTCTAGTTGAGCTCAGTTGCATTCCTGGGTCATGTCGTGTCAGAAGAGGGTATTCAGGTTGACTCAAAGAAGATTGAGGCAGTCAAGAACTGGCCTAGACCAGCGTCAGCTACAGAGATTCGGAGTTTCTTTGGATTGGCAGGCTATTATCGTCGGTTCGTGGAGGAGTTCTCATCTATTGCAGCCCCGATGACCAGGTTGACCCAGAAGGGTTCCCAGTTCAGATGGTCGGACGAGTATGAGATGAGCTTTCAGAGGATCAAGACAGCTTTGACTACGGCACCGGTATTGGTTTTTCCCGTAGGTTCAGGGCCTTATATTGTCTATTGCGATGCTTCCCGTATTGGGCTTTGTGCAGTATTGATGCAGGATGGCAAGGTCATTGCTTATGCTTTGAGGCAGTTGAAGATTCATGAGAAGAACTATCCAGTGCATGATTTGGAGTTGGCAGCCATTGTCCACGCATTGAAGATTTGGAGGCACAATCTGTATGGCGTGCCGTGTGAGCTGTTCACTGATCATAAGAGTCTTCAGTATTTGTTCAAGCAAAAAGAGTTGAATTTGAGGCAGAGAAGATGGTTGGAGCTATTGAATGATTATGATATTACCATCTTATATCATCCGGGGAAGGCCAATGTGGTGATCGATGCTTTGAGTAGGAAGTCAGCTAGTATGAGCACTCTTGCTTTTATTTCGGTAAGTCAGAGGCCGCTTGCTTTGGATGTTCAGGCTTTGGCCAAACGATTTGTGAGGTTGGATGTTTCTGAGCCTAGTCGAGTGCTGGCTTGTACGGTCGCTCGTTCTGCATTATTGGAGCATATCCGTGATCGGCAATTTGATGATCGCCATTTATGTGTCCTTAGGGACACGGTGCAGCACGGAGGTGCCAAGCAGGTGACCTTATATGATGATGGTGTTTTGAGATTGCAGGGGCGAGTTTGTGTGCCCAATGTTGATAATATTTGAGAGTTGATTTTAGAGGAGGCCCATAGTTCGAGGTACTCTATTTATCCGGGCGCCGCGAAGATGTATCAGGACTTGCGGTAGCATTATTGGTGGCGTATAATGAAGAAGGATATTGAGGCATATGTGGCACGGTGTTTGAATTGTCAGCAGGTTAAGTATGAGCATCAAAGGCCTGGTGGTTTATTTCAGAGGATTGAGCTTCCCGAGTGGAAGTGGGAGAGGATCACTATGGACTTTGTTACTGGACTTCCGTTGACTCGGAAGAAGTTCAATGCAGTTTGGGTCATTGTTAATAGGCTGACCAAGTCAGCGCATTTCATTCCTGTGGCAGTCTCTTATTCATCCGAGAGGTTAGCTGAGATCTATATCCGGGGAATTGTTCGCCTTCATGGTGTGCCGGTATCTATCATTTCGGACCGGGGCGCGCAGTTTACCTCGTGTTTCTGAGGTCAGTTCAGCGAGAGTTAGGCACCCAGGTTGAGTTGAGTACATCATTTCATCTTCAGACGGATGGACAGTCCGAGCGGACTATTCAGATTCTGGAGGAAATGCTCCGAGCTTGTGTTATTGAATTTGGAGGATCATGGGATCAGTTCTTGCCTTTAGCAGAGTTTTCCTACAACAACAGCTACCAATCGAGTATCCAGATGGCTCCTTATGAGGCCTTATATTGTAGTCGGTGTCGATCTCTTGTTGGATGGTTCGAGCTGGGAGAGGCACGATTGTTGGGTACAGATTTGGTTCAGGAGGCCTTGGACAAGGTCAGGATCATTTATCATAGGCTTCGTACAACTCAGTCCAGGAATAAGAGTTATGCAGATCGCAAGGTTCGAGATGTGGTTATCATGGTTGGTGAGCGAGTACCGCTACGAGTGTCGCCTATGAAGGGCGTGGTGAGATTTGTTTAGAAGGGCAAGCTTAGCCCTAGGATCAATGGCCCGCTTAAGATTCTTGATCGAGTGGGAGAGGTGGCTTATAGACTTGCATTGCCGCCTAGCTTATCAGCCGTGCATCCAGTTTTTCATGTATCCATGCTTCGGAGGTATCACGGCGATCGAGCCCACGTGTTAGATTTCAGTACTGTCCAGTTGGACAAGGACTTATCTTATGAGGAGGAGCCGGTAGTTATTTTAGACCGGCAGATTCTTTAGTTGAGATCCAACGTTTCTCTTATGTTCGTGTTCAATGGAGAGGTCAGCCTCCTGAGGCATTGACCTGGGAGTCCGAGTCCCATATGCGGAGCCGTTACCCTCATTTTTTTTCCGACTCAGGTACTTCCTTCCTATGTCCGTTTGAGGACGAACGGTTGTTTTAGAGGTGGAGAATGTGACGACCCAAAGGGTCATCACCTATGTTATTACCCATCCCGTACTTTCGAGGCCTTGGAAACCCCATTTATATTAACCTCGATTTGCATGCGCAGTCCGGGCATAGCCGGACAGCTTAAATATGAGATTATGTGAAAAATGCTAACATTGATATTAAAAAAAAGAATAAGATTTGATTTTGGTCAACATTTTCGGTTAACGGATTCGGACCCGTGATTTGACGGTCCCGGAGGGTCTGTAGGAAAATATGGGACTTGGGCGTATGCCCGGAATCGAATTCCGAAGTCCCAAGCCCGAGAAATGTATTTTTGAGTTAAATTGTTTTCTGAAAATAGCTATAGAAATTGAAAATGAAATTTTATTAGAAAGTGATGGTATCGGGCCCGTATTTTTGTTCCGGCACCCGGTACATGTTGAAATTTGATGTCGTTTGATATGTTTCGGACTTAAAATGGAAAATTTGATGTTTTATGAAACTTGATAGAATTCATGGATTTTGAGGCTTAATTCGATGTATGTGATGTTATTTTGGCAATTTGATCGCACGGATAAGTTCATAAGATGTTTTTAAGGTAGTGTGTATATTTTGTTTGGAGCCCCGAGGGCTCGGGTGAGTTTTGGATAGGCCACGGAGTTCATTTTTGAACTTGGAATTTGCTGGTGTAACTGATCTATAGGCCTCGCATTTGCAAAGCCAGCATCGAAAATGTGAGCAATTCATCGCAAATGCGAAGGTGCCATTGCTGGCCAGGGATCGCAAATGCGACATTTTTGGTTGCAAATGAGAAGTCCCTCCTTTGCTCAGTGTTCGCAAATGCGAACTATTCTTCGCAATTCCCATGCAGGGGTGTTCGCAATTGTGATGCCAACCAGTGGCTTGCACTATACAAAACCGAGATTTTTACTTCATAATTCATATTTTCTCAAACTCAACACTCTTAGACGATTTTTCCAAAGAACAAGACTCTTCCAAATCAGTTGTAAGGGTTTTTACTCATTTATTTTCAATCATTAACATCATTTTAACATGTTTTCAACTTAAAATCAAAGATTTTCATGGGTGAAATTTGGTGAACTGGGTAGAACTTAGGTTTTTCATAAATTGGGATTTGAGTGGGTGCTTGACCTCCGATTTGAGAGATTTTTATATGGCTAGACTCGTGAGAGTACGGGGGTTCTAAAAATATAAAATTTACCCGACTCCGGTATGCTGGCCTGAGGGGCATTTTAGTCATTTTACCTAATTTCGCGCCGTAACCTTAAATTTGATAGTTGAATAAGTGCATGAGATGTTATTTACGGTATGTAATTTATTTGAATAGATTTAGGCCATTTGGAGTCTGATACTCGTGGCAAACGTGTGGTTTCGGGTTGATTGCTATACTTCGGACCCCAGGTAAGTGTTCGGACTAATCTTAGCTTGAGGGAATAGGAGTTGAGTATTACTTGCTATTTTCTAATTGTCAAATGCGATGTATAGGAATGGTGACGAGTATCTATACATTGGTGTCTAGCATGACCGTGAGTCCCTATATTGTGAATATTCCGGTTTTGTTGTAATTTCTATGCTTAATTGATGATCTCTATATGTTGTAAATGGGCATGTGAAGGGAATTGAAATCGTTAAACATCTTTGGAGCATTGGATCAAATTGTGAAACGAATAATGAAGATATATGAGATAATTACATCCTTTGGAGCATTGGCTCAAGTAATAGAAGAAATCATGGAAATGAAAGTGAAAGAAAGAGAAAGAGTTATTGAAATATAACCTTGCCGGATCATCATTGTATACTTCTCTTGCCGGGATTTAATTGTTTAATTGGTGTTCCCTTGCCGGGATTTCTATTTTCACTCTGTCTATTTCCTTGCCATTGTTTGTGATTGTTGTTTGGGTGGGGAAGAGTGTTAAAGCACGAAGGGTGATGTCGTGCCATGTTTTATATTATTATTATGCACGAGGGGACATTCTGTGCCATGTTTATATTGATTATGCACGAGGTGACATTCCGTGCCATGTTTTATATTATTATTATGCACGAAGGGACATTCCGTGCCATGTTTATATTGATTATGCACGAGGGGACATTTTGTGCCATGTTTTATATTATTATTATGCACGAGGGGACATTTCGTGCCATGTTTATATTGATTATGCACGAGGGGACATTATGTGCCATGTTTTATATTATGACTATGCACGAGGGGACCTTTTGTGCCATGTTTAAATTGATTATGCACGAGGGGACATTCCGTGCCATGTTTTATATTATTACTATGCACGAGGGGACATTCCGTGCCATGTTTATATTGATTATGCACGAGGGGATATTCCGTGCCATGTTTTATATTATTATTATGCACGAGGGGATATTCCGTGCCATGTTTATATTGATTATGCACGAGGGGACATTTCGTGCCATGTTTTATATTATAATTATGCACGAGGGGATATGCCGTGTCACATCTTTCACTGTTTAATCTGTTTTTTCATTTCCCGTTATTATTATCAGATATTTCAGACTGTTGTTTTTGTTTCTATCATTTCAGTATTTGCTACCTCTTACCCCTAACATGTTCTCCCCGTAATTGTATTCTTGTTTAGTTTCTATTATATTATTGAACTTCACAAGTACATTTTGTTGTCGTGTCTTAGCCTCGTCACTACTTCGCCGAGGTTAGGCTCGGCACTTAGTCAGTACATGGGTTCGGTTGTACTGATGCTACACCTGCACTTCTTTATGTTGTGCAGATTACGCAGCCGGACCTCGAGGATATTATTAGTGGGACTGTCTTCCAACTCATCATAGAGGCTTCAAGGTATACCCACTGGCGTTCATGGGCCTTGGCGTCTCTTCCATCCATTTGTCTTCGATTCTTTCTTGTTTTTCCTTTTGCTTCAAAGGCAGACATGTATTTTCTTCCAGACATGTATTTAGCACTCTTACACAGTTCGTGAGTTTGGGACTCCAGGTTTTGGGAAATTTACACGTTGTTGTATTATGTTATCCTTATTTAGCTTGAAACCACATTTAAATTCCGTTGTTAAATAGTGAATTGTTTGGTTTACCCTATTAAATTGGTGCAAATTTGCTAGTTTATTTATATATGTTGGCTTGTCTAGCAGGTTCAACGTTAGACGCCAACACGGCCAGATGGTGGGATTTCGGGGCGTGACAATTATTTAATGTACGCGAATATGGATTGAAACTCCCTCTCCCCTTAGGGAAATTCATCCTCGAATGTAAGGGTTTATAGAAAATATAACTTATCATGAATTTTGGCGGAAATTTATGGCCAAGTTTCCCCTATAAAATGGACACTAGCCACACTTGCAAGAAGTTAAACCAAACTACGGCCTCACAAGGCAATACAGAGCATTATGGATATGTAATTGTTTACCTCATAGAGCCGTTTCAACTTCTATTGCATCCTTTGTCCCCCCGACATCCTTGTTATCTTCAATCTGGAATATGTAAGGGTATTTAGACTTCATCTCCTCTTCCGCTTCCCATGTAATTTCTTTCGTATTCTTGTTCTTCCACAACACTTTGACATAAGCTACATCCTTTGTTCTCAGCTTGCGGACTTGTCGATCTAATATAGCCGTTGGCACTTCTTCATATGATAAATCCTCCGTAGCTTGTATATTTTATAGGGATGACCCGGAAAGGGTCCCCAATACATTTCCCTAATATAGATCATCCAATACTGGGTGGGAAAATTCTTATTTGGACTGCAATTCTAACTCATAAGCAACTTGTCCAATTCTTCGATGAATCTTGTATGGCCCATTATACTGCAACTCAGCTTACCCTTTTTCCCAAAATGCATAACACCCTTCATGGGTGAGATCTTAAGGAAAACCCAATCACCAACCTGAAACTCTAGATCACGACGTCGGACATCAGAATAAGAATTTTGCCTGCTTTGTGCTGTCCTCCGTCATTCTTATACTAAGTTTGTCATGACCCAAACCCATAACTGGCACCTGGTTCATACCTGCTGAGCACCAACATACATTTTATCTAACTTTTCTTATTATTTATAAAGGTCGACAAGTTCAACATAAATGGTAGACATAAATCATAAACAACCAACAAAGAGAGATAATGCCATGTACATATATAATATTGGCCGACAAGGATGTCATGAAGCTATCGATAAGGTACGAGCCGACAAGCTGCCATGATATGCTATACAAGAAAATTCAATCGACAAGACTATCCTAACTATACATGAGACGACACATGTCTATGAGCCTATAAATGAACATAAGTGATGTAACATTGCCAGAACGGTACCCTGAAATACCCATAATGTCTATAACAAAAATGCATACCAAGACCACATCAAGTTTGGAGAAGGGATCTCGCCAATAACCGCTAAACTAGGCATCCTGCTGTGGTGGGGGAGCTCGTCTACCTGTCTACCAAGACCTGCAGCACGACATACAACATCCACACATATAAGGGACATCAGTACAAATAAAGCACAGAGTATGTAAAGCAGGAAAGCACAAATAAGAACAGTGATGTAAACCGGGATAGAGAATATACAACATGTAACAACTGAGTGCCTTTGAGGGCAACTGACATGAAATGCATGACACACACACTCACTCTCACACACACACACACACACATATATATATATATATATATTTGTAAACACGGATAAAGAATATACAACTTGTATCATCTGAGTGCCTCTAAGGGTGACTGACATGAAAAGCATGATACACACATACATATACATACATACATATATATATACATAATTTTTAAAACATATATCTATGTGGGAGTCATCATCATCATATCGTACCAGACCATAATAGGCTCGGTAAATACCTCCCTAGCCACCATAAGGCTCGGTACATGGCCACGTGGAGCTCGGTGAAACCCAACTGATCTGTGGTTTCACAACAGAAGCCGACTATAGCATGACCCGGTAGCGTAAAATAGGTACATATATAATATATATAATGCATGTTGGACTCATGGGAATCACATTCATAACCTTTTGAAGTGTTATAAGGTCGGTGACCTCCGTACATGTTATTAGGACTAACTCTTCATCCTGAATCTTATAAGAATCAAGAAATACCAACAATATTGATAATATAAGAATAAGAGAAGCAACATCAACATCAATCATTCCATAAGAAGGAAAACAATGTAAGTACTATTAGCTTCTAAGAGTAGAGTATCTTTGGAAGCCCATTCGTTACAGTATGTACTATCAGAGTCGTGCAAAAGAAAGAGCATAGCCTCACATACCTTGTACTTTACTGCCCAACCTCAAGCTATGCCAATCTCACGGCTCCTTAGTCTATAATAAGAGAAATAATACAATCATTATCGTTTAAGTGTCATACCTAGTATATATCAATCGCAACCTATCTTACGATGAAACAGACAAAACCTCCCATATTTATATGACTTCCCAAAAGTTAAAACAATCACCAAATATCCCAAACAACATCAACAACAATCATATTAATCCTCTAACATAGTCCACCAATCAACAACATTACTAACAAGCCTTTTGATAGATATCTCACAATTTCTAGCTTCAACAACTTAGCCTCAAATTGGATAAGCTTAAATACATGTAGAGTAAGAGGTTACTAACCACTAAATATCCTTCAAATGTAGCTATAAGAATAAGGAAGTTAAATTAGCAACCAATTCGTAGTTTTCGGCACTAAAATAACTTTGGAAGACTTGAAATCACCTCGGGTTAATATTAAAAAATTTAGAGAGTATTTTACATAACTTAAATCACTAAAAACAACTTCCCCATTAGCTGGAACCACACAAAAATCAGAAACAAGAAGAAGAACAAGAAACTCACTAGCGCTAAGGGATTCCCGACACTTGATTTGTGTTGTTTGCCCTTTTGGGTCTTGGATCATGAGATAACCCGAGATAGAGTTTTTTAGGTATCTAGGGTCTGAAGAGATTGAAAAATAATGAGTTAAAATGAACTTTAGGTATCTCATATATATCAATATGTCTCAACCACCTTTATGAGCCCCATGGAGAGCTGCTTGCGCAATCTCGCAAAAACAAAAATAGCGTTGTGCTCTGACGTCATCTTATCGATGAACAATTTAATGAGTTGGAAACTAGACTTTTAGATCTTCAATTTGGAGAGTGGATTACCCCGTAACTCAAAGTACATTGAGAGAAAAGCATAGTAACATTAGACCTAAAGTTTAAGTAAAATTATGAACATAAGTTGCGACAACTTTTGTCGACTTTTGTTTCATAAACTCACTTGACTTCAAGACTTATGATACTGATATTATATGATTCGAATACCTTAAATCACAACCTCCTTAGGATATTAAGTACCTCTGCTTTTACCCGAAAATATGGGTTACAACATCTTTGATTCGTTTTACTTCTAACTTCTAATACTTGTTAACAACTCTAATGCACCCTCATATCATTTAAGACCAATATGATTAAGTATATCAATGATAATATCTTCTCAGATTTACATGGACTAAATTACGGTGTGATTTAATATAACGCAAATATGGGTTGGAACACCCTCACACCCTTAGGAACATTCGTCCTCCAGCGTAATGGTTTATGGGGAGTCTAACTCATCATGTATTCCGACCGAAATATTTTGCTGAGTTTCCCTTATATAATGGACACTAGCCAAACATGCAAGTAGTTAAAGAAAATCTACAGCCCAACAAGGCTATAAAAAGCTTTATGTATATGTAATTATTTACCTCATAGAGTCGTTTCAGCTTCCATTAAATCCTATGTTCCCCGAGAGTCCTCGTTATCTTCAATCTAGAATAGGTAAAGGTATTAAAACTTCATCTCCTCTTCCGCTTCCCATGTCATTTCTTCTATATTCTTTTTCCTCCAGAATAGTTTGACGGAAGCTACATCCTTTATTCTCAGCTTGCGTACTTGTCGATTTGATATAGCCACTAGAACCTCTTCATAAGATAGATCATCCGTAACTTGTACATCTTTGATAGGGATGACCCGAGAAGGGTCCCTAATTCATTTTGATCTACATGGATATATAGAATTCTGGGTGGAAAATTTCCAGTTCAGATGACAATTCTAACTCACTAGCAACCTTTCGAATTAGTCGAAGAATCTTGTACGGACCAATATACCGCATACTTATCTTACCCTTATTCCCCAAATGCATAACACCCTTCATCAGTGATATCCTCATGAAAACCAATCTCCAACCTCAAACTCCAGATCACGTCACTGCACATCAAAATAAGAATTTTTCCTGATTTGCATTATCCTCCGTCGTTCTTGTATCACTTTTACCCTCTCAATGGCTTGGTGAATCAAATCTGGCCTATAAATTTTGTAACCATCCAACTGATGGTCTACATCTCCTCCCGTACAATGCCTTGTACGAGGCTAATTTAATACTAGAATGGTAGCTACTGTTGTAGGAAAATTCTATGAGTGGCTGATGGTCATCCCAATTACCCTTGAAATGTAGAACAAATGCTCGTAGCATATCTTCGAGTGTTTGAATGCTATGTTTAGCATGTCTGCCAGTCTGCGGATGGAATTAAGTGTTGAGATTCACTTGTGTGCCTAAACCCTTCTAAAATGACGCTCAAAAGTTAGTCGTAAACTGAATCCTCGGTGTGATATAATACATATTATCACACTATGAAGCCTAACAATCTCTTTTTTATATTGCCTCACATAATCATCATCCGTGTAGGTTGTCTTAATTGGAAGAAAATGGGAAAATTTTGTAAGTTGATCAACTATCATCCAGGCGGAGTCAAACTTATGATAAGAGCAAGATAATCCAATACTGAAGTCCATATTGATCGTACTCCTATTTCTAGGTCGGAATCTCTGTATTCTGAATCAGTCTACTGGGTTTTCGATGCTCGATCTTTAGTTGTTGACAATTAGGACACTGATCTACAAATCATGCAGTAGCATTCTTCATGTTGTCCCACCAATACATCTCCTTAATGTAATCATACATCTTTGTCAAGCCGGGAAGTATGGAATTTCGGTACTGATGAATCTCAACCATAATCTTCTCTCGCAGCCCTGCCACATAGGGAAAACATAATCGGCCCTGGTATCTTAGTACCCCATCTTTTTCAAACTCGAAAGACGAAATCTTATGCTGTTGAATGCTCTCTGTCAATCGTACTATGGTAGGCTCTTCATATTGTCATGTTTTTATCTCGGCTACCAAAGATGATTCTGCCGTATTTTGTATAGTCACACTTCCATCATCAGAGTCTAACAACCACATTCTCATATTGGTCAGCTGGTGAAGCTCTTTAGTCAACTCTTTTCTGGCTGCTTCAATTTCCCATTGACTTATGACTGAGAGCGTTTGCCACACCATTGGCTTTACCAGGATGGTACAATATCTCAACATCGTATTCTTTCTGTAATTCAAACAACCTACGCTGCCTCAAATTCAATCCTTATGCTTGAAGATGTATTGTAAAATCTTGTGTACTGTGTAGATGTCAACATGAATGCCATATAAGTGGTGATGCCATATCTTCAAAGCATATACTATTGTAGCCAAATCCAAATCTTGAGTCAGGAAATTCTGTTCATGCTTCTTCAATTGTATTGATGCATATGTAATCACCTTCTCACGTTGCGTCAATATACACCCAAATCCTATACCCGAGGCATCACAAAATATTCCATAATGTTGTGCTCCTTCTAGGAGATTGAGCACTGGTGGAGATATCAATGGATTCTTCAACTCCTGAAAACTACGTTCACAAGCATCAGACCATTGGAAATTGGTAGCTTTCGGTGTTAACTTAGTCAATGCTGTTGATATAGAGGAAAATTCTTCTACAAACTTCCTATAATATACTACTAGCCCCAAGACGTTGCGGACCTTTTGACGATGTTTTAGGTCTTGGCCAATTCTTCACTGCATCGATCTTCTGAGTGTCAACACTAATATCCTCGTCAGATATCACATGGCCAAGGAATGCTACTGAGTTCAGCCATAATTCACATTGGGAGGGCTTAGCATGTAACTTACGATCTTGAAGGGTTTGTAATACTATCCACAAGTGGCCCGAATGTTCCATCTCTGAACGTGAATAAACCAGAATATCATCAATGAATACAATCAAGATCACGTTAAGAAAAGGTCTGAATACACAATTCATGAAATCCATAAAAGCTGCTGGGGAATTTGTTATCCCGAACAACATCACCAAGAACTCAATGTGACCATATCTTTTTTAGAAGGCCATCTTCGGAATATCCTTCTCCTTAACCCTCACATGATAATACCCTGAACCTAAGTCAATCCTGGAGAAATAGTTGGCACCCTGGAGTTGGTAAAACAAGTGATCAATTCTCGAAAGTGGATACTTGTTCTTTATAGTAACCTTATTCAACTGTTAATAATTAATACACATCCTTAATGACATGTCATTCTTCCTCATAAACAAGACTGGTGCACCCCAAGGTGAAGTTCTAGGCCTAATGAAGCCTTTATCCAGCAGGGCATTCAACTGCGCCTTCAACTTTGCAAATATTTCGGGGCTATCTTGTACAGAGGGATAGAGATCAACTGAGTGTTAGGTAACCCATCAAAAAGGTCTGGATGGCCGCCCAAAAAAGGATAGAAAGATACTATAACATGAGAACAAACCTCCGACATTTCGGACTTGGGGACTTAGTCCTAAGAAAAGTCACCCTAAACACTCAAAACCCTAACGAAGGAAAGCTGGTCCCGAATTGGGAAGGACAGTACCGTGTCCTCGGAGTAATCGGCAAACTCGACTCGAGAGATCCTTAACCGCATTGGGATACCATGCGACAGTTGCATCATCAAAAAGAATTAGTTCAAAGGGAAGTTGGTCCGAAGGGAAATGAAAAAGGATCGATTAATGTATTAACTTACGATTCATATTCCATTCATCAGGGAATGGAATCCTTTCGAATGGAATCAAATACGAGGTCTTAACTCAAACAAAGCGGCTCATCCACCCTCTTTCTTTGTTTTCATCGGTACAAGCAAAGAAAACCTTTGTAGCCCGACTTTGAAGCTTAATCAGACCACCCTGATAAAGTCGGGGACTGTACATTCTAATCAGGTAGCGAGGGTAAAAAGCATCCCCTCGACCATATTTGCAAAATGTCTAATCATGTAAACAGTATGCCAAGACAATGGATGGATTTGGCCGAGTGTCACTTGATATCGCTTGCAGAAATTGAGAACCACAGGGTCTATTGATGGTGAGGACGGCTCTACCCAGCCTAGGGTAAATGGATAGGTATATACACTAAGGAAGCCAGCTTTGTGGGTTGTTATGTCCTCCTCACGAGAGGGAACTTCCACTTGCATCGCATCTTCCCAGTGGCAGTCAGCCTTCACCTTGTCGATAATTTTTATTATGCTAATATACCGGGATATAGGTTCACACCGTCCCGGCTTCGAAGAAGGTTTGTCAACCTTAAAATAAGAGGTTGTTTCGCAGGGCCCGGTGATGAATTCCTCGATAATTGTGGGTACTCTCACCTTACCCTTAAAGGAACGTGAAGATGAGGAGGCTTTATCATCTCGCGGAATGGTTTTTGAGGCCTTCGTCATTCCTGCTGAAAGATTTCAAAGAAAACGAGATAGAGGTAATCAAGGAAGGGGTAAAAGAAAGAAGTAATGAGAGTTCTTTTTAGAAGCGATCAATACAAGTAATTAAAGATAAGGGGTAGGAGAAGGAGTACTTATAGGGGCCAGCCGCGCGCGTTGGGGGAAGCCATAAGACAGCCGACCGTCGTAATAAGTTCGAGTCTTCTCAAGAACTGTGCAAATGTAGCTTTTGGGCATCTCTCCTATCACATCAGTCGCTTACATGACACAACTAACAAACTGATGGAGGCGTCGAAAAGTTGGTGAATTCCAATTGTTTCTTGTCTTTCCATTCCAAGAAATGCGGGGACTCTCTGTATACGGCAAAACTGGCGAAGGCCGATTTTAAGGTTTCTACAGCGTTCCGAGCCTCGATCTCGATTGTATCGGAGCAGGATCCGAAGTTAAACCCAGAGGAGAATTCCTCGAGGAATTTTAAATGTACCTCGAGGCAGATTAAAGATCGAACACCATCATGAAAAAGTGGGATATTCCCAAAGGACACGTGGTTAAGGCTGACCAAGTCTGCAAAGATAGTACAAGTCTGTACCGGGACATTAAATAGTTGTACCAACGATTTATCATTGTAATATTACACAGGTATTATGTTGGGATTTCCCCTCTTATATATAGGGGACCTTTGTCATTTTGTAGGACACATGATATTCAATACAAGAACAAGAACATTCTCTACTCTCTAACTCAAACATTCTTTACAATTGTTCTATTGATTTATTGTCTTTTATTTATTGTGTTCATTAATTGTTCTTCATTTACTACTTGTTATTGATCATAAAGAGGCCATATTCAAGGCCTTCAATACTGTTGTATCCTCTTCGACCGCCCTCTGTCAAGCTCTCGATCTCGATCTCGAGGCCAATTTTGACCAAGCCCAAGACCCCGTCTTTCACCTGCTCGATTTGCACAATCTCATTATCCTTCGCTCTTATGTCATTTTCTTACCTCTCACTTAGAAAGTATTTCCTAAACAACTGATATTAAAATAGATCACATATTTTTAGAACCACAAAATCAAATATAATTGTAATTACCATTTTAAAGGTAAACATGCATAAGCCCGAATACAGGAAATATCCATGCCCTCCACCAAGAAGGATGTCATGCACTCATTTATCAACTATGGTCCCAACCCGTTCACGAACAGGTGAAACCTATCGCTTATCTCGGACACCATATGGGGATCATACCTTGCTAGAATCAAATTGCGTACTATAGTATCACACACTCATATTACCTAGTTGAAGGTTCAAGAACTTTTTAGCTCTATATCATCTTATCTGAACTAGCAATAGTGATAAAGAATGGCCTAAACAAATTCCTTCCACACAGCTAGAGGAGTAGTTGGACCCCTAGATCTCTCCCAACTGTCGTACGAAAAAACTTCTAACTCTTATAACCGATAAGAAGGAAACTCTAGTGCCTCAGTATGCTGGCATGTATAGCCCGCAGTGTTTGATGAACCTAATCAATAAAAGCCTGCGGGTCATCCTTGAGGTTTGATCCGATAAAACTAGAGGGTCTAGATTAATGAAATCACGAACTCTTGCACTAATTGGTTTGTCAGCAGCACCGATATTCTGCCTCCGAGCCTGACCAACTACCAATTTAGTCAACAACTACACCACACTACAGATATCCTGGTATGTAGTGCCAGGCGGAGAAATTGGAGGTGATGGTCCCCTCCTAATATCATCACTTTGGCCTGCTCTAGCTGGAGGCACCTGACTGGTGCCCTCCCCCGCAGTTGTATCAAGTTGTCACCTAATCGCTTGTTTCCTAGTCGAAGGCATCGCTGGAAGAAAACAAGGTTAATATTAGAGATGAACACTTATGACTCAACTCTATGCACGATCTAGATTTTGAAGGAAGGTAACAACCCTAGATGTCATGTAGCCTCTTGATTATAAATTTGGTGTGCTACACATCCATAATTAAGACTGTACAACACACAACTCTTGGACAACCCCTAGGACATACTTGCTCGGATACCAAGTTTGTTACCAATGTACATTTTATGTAACATTTCATATTATCAATATGGGCCAACGTGTCATGCCCCAAAATCGAGGGACGAGAACGGCACCTAACCGAGTGAACCTGTCCAAGCGAACCTGATTTTCCTTTCCCATCCCACGCGTTACACCACGATTTCAATATACATTATTCATGCGAAAATAGCCATTTGTAACTTAAGCATAACTTATAGCTTGAATTCATTTCTACTTTTTATCATTCCCGACATAGGATGCCAATTACTTACGAAATACGTACAACATTAACCAACGTGGGCCACGATTCTGAACCATACGCTTACTACCCAAAATACATGTATACATTACCCACATTGTGTCTATGGAGGCTCTACGAATACAAAAGTTTTTTTTATATATATACTACTTACCGGTAACAAGGCCCCGGCTATGCCTTACGCTACACCATAAACTCAAAAAAAGGCGACATGAGCCACACGTGGCCCCGGGAGGAAGTGGGGCTCACCAGAACAGCTCACGGAAAGGAGAGGAGGCACTACTGACGGTGGGCTGAATTACTTGTTGTAGAACCACCTACATTCATATAAGAAACTCTAGCGCCCCCGGCAAAAAGGGACGTTAGTACTGTGGAATAGTACTAGTATGTTTGAACAAACTTTATCCCAAGTAAAATAAAACAGTACACAATTAAGAGACAGTAATAGAACCAGATCAATGCACGTGGAAAGAACAACCAAAATTAAACAAGTTTCACAATATCTCATTTTCTCCTTTCAACATCATCATATTCAAGAGCTCAATAGATTTTTCATTTCAGTAGTGATAATGATCACACTCCATCCTTATAACCTCGGCCACCCTTATCACCACAACCCACACCTTATTACTTCATGTTGCGGCACGCAACCCGACCCCGCCTGATAACTTACATTCACAACAACAACCACAACCAATTACATCGCAAGAATCATCATTTCAAGGAACACAAGTGCATATCAAAACTTTATTTATTTGGGACCAAGGCACCATAATTCTCACCAAGCAGTAATTCATGTACACGGTGTTGCCATAATCGTTCAACTCATTTGCATCATTTCACAATACCCTTTTTCATTACTTACCACACACGAATTTTAGCCATTATACACATTCCCACACTTGGTCACATTAACAATCTTTCATTCATTACACATACTTTCATATAAATACCCTCTAGAATTTATGAGCTTTGCACAAAATGAAATAGGCAAATCAAAACACTTTTCACAACCTCATATAGCACGGTAGCATGACAGTCAACTAGGACGAGCAGAGAATATAATCTTACATCTCAACACATTTGAACAATCAATTCACATACTCCCAAACAAGGTACACACGCCGTATACTCAGGCCCAACAAGAGGATTCTACGAAGGTTAAAGTTAGCCACACATAACTCGAATCGAGATTTTTCCTTAATTTCTATCTCAAATCACCGGACCTTCTAGCACCTTCAATCTAATTCACAATGCGTCACATTTAAACTTATAATTAGGAATCATGAACATGTCTTGAACTCATTTGAGATTTATATCAAACACTAGGTGTTCCTTTAGATTAAATAACCCATTTTTTGTGAAAGGTTACTCAAACCTATTTTCTTTTACTAGATTATGACAATTGGGTACATGCATGCAAGATTCTTAACCCCATTTTTATGAACTATCCTGTCCATGTTTCATTTTAACAAAAATCCGGAAATTAAGGTTAATGAGGTAGAAGCTTACCTCTTAGAGTGAAGAAATTTGTGTCCTACTTGATTAGTTCCAAGCTTGAGTGATGAAGGAAGACCAATTTGATGTAGTTGGGACTTTCTCTCTCTGGAACCCACTTTTTTCTCTCTTTAATATATCAGAAAATGGTTAAAATGAAGGGGAGGGGTGTTTTAATGAACTGGGGTCGGTTTTTTTTCTTTTAATTAGAAAAATAGGGCCCGACACAAGAATGCAGATCGCATTCATAACATGCAGTCCGTATAATCGACCGCATAATGGCCCTCAAGATGGGCCAAAATTCAAAACACACTACCCAGGTATGCGACCATTGTGCCGCATAATGCATCGCACAACTTCCCTCCCAAAATCAAAAGCAACAATGCGACAGCTATACGGTCCACAGAACTGAAATGCGATAGCATATTGGACCGCATAGTTGACCTCAAATGGGGCCGTGATCTGCCCGTGTATGCGACCATTATGCGGTCCGCATACACGTTATGTGATCGCATAGTGCGTCACATAGCACCTACTTTCTGGAAAATTTTATTCCTTAAGTCTCGGGGTACATTTTACTCAATTAAAGTCCGTTTTAAAATTTTCCACAATAAAAACAACTCGGGGACTCATTCGGGAATTATTTTTAAACAAGAAGATTTTACAAGTCTTTACACAACGATATCAACATAAATGTTACACGTGAATCATAAACAACCAACAATGACAAATAATGGCATGAACATATATAATTGGGTCGACAAGGCTATCACGAAGCTATATATAAGGTACGAGGAGACAAGTTGCCATGAGAGGCTATACAACAAAAATCAACCGACAAGGCAATCCAAATTATACATGGGATGACACCTGTCTATGAGCCTATAAAGGAATAGAAGTGCTGCAACATTTCCGGAACAAGGCCTTGACATACCGATAATGTCTATCAAATATAAATACAACGGCCACGACAAGTCCGAAGAAGGGATCTCGCTAATAACCGATGAACTGGGAAGCCTACTGTGGTGGGGGAGCTTCGTCTACCAGTCTAACAAGACCTACAACATGATATGCAATGCCCACAAACAAAAGGGACGTCAGTACGGATAAAGTACTGAGTATGTAAGACAAGAAGGTATAAATAAGAACAGTGATGTAAATAGGGATAGAGAATATACAACATGTAACATCAAAGTGTCTCTGAGGGTGACTGACATGAAATTCATGATATATATATATATATATATATATATATATATATATATATATATATATATATATATATATATATATGCATACACTTTTAAAAACATATGCCTACATGGGCATCATCATCATCATCATATCGTATCCGACTGTAATAGGCTAGGTAAAATCATACCTGACCATGTGGAGCTTAGTATAACCCAATTGATCAGTGATTGCACAAATGATTTCGTACCCGGAGACTATAGCTCGACTCGGTAGTGTGAAATAGGTACATATATATAAAAAATGCATGCTGGACTCATGGGAATCACATTCTGAATCTTTCGGAGTGATGTATGGTTGATAACCCCCGTACACATTATTATGAATAACTCCTCATCATAAATATATTTAGAATCATAAAATACCAACATCATTGATAATATAAGAATAAGATAAGCAACATCAAAATCAATCATTCCATAAGAAGGGAAACAATGTAAGTACTGCTAGCTTCTAAGAGTGGGGTATCTTTGGAAGCTTGTTTGTTACACTATGTACTATCAGAGTCCTGCAAAAGAATGAATTGGATAGCCTCACATAACTTTTATATTCTTCCCAACCTCAAGCTATGCAAATCTCATGGATCCATAGTCTACAATAGGAGAAATCATACTATCGTTATTGTTTAAGCATCGTAACTAGTGTATATCAACCGCAATCTATTGTACGATGAAAAAAACAACACCTCCCCTATTTATATGACTTCCCACAAGTAACAACATCACCAAACGTCCCAAAAAACAGCAATACTAATCATATTAATCCTCGCAAAATAGTCCACCAATCAACAACACTATAAACAAGCCTTTCGATAGATATCTCACAAGTTCTAGATTCAATGACTTAGACGCAACTTGGATAAAATTAAATACATGTATATTAAGAGGTTCCTTACCCTTAAACATATATAAAAACACCAATTTTACCTTACTTCACCACAAATATCCTTCCAATGCAGCCACAAGAACAAGGGATCAAAACTAGCAATCAATTAGGATTTTTCGGTACTAGAATCAATTTGAGAGACTTGAAATCACCTAGGGTCGATATTAAAAATTTGAGATATTTTTTAAAAAAAAATTAAAACACTTTATGAAACCTCCCACACGAGCTTGAACCACACAAAAATCAGCAACAACAAGAAAACAAGAAAGTCACTAGCGCCACAAGATTCGCGACACTTGATTTGTGTTGTTTGCCCTTAATCATGATATAAACTTGAGAGAAAGTTTTCTATGTGTCTATGGTATGAAGAGAGTGAATAATAATGAGTTAAAATGGGCTTTAGGCATCTCATATATATCAATATATCTCAACCGCATATGTGGGTCCCATAGAGAGTTGCTTGCTCAGTCTTGCAAAAACGCAAATATCTCTTTCTAAGATGTCATATCGATGAAAGGTTAAATTAGTTTAAAAATAGACTCGTACATATTTAATTTGGTGGATGGATCACTCCTTAATTCTAAGTACATTGAGAAACAGACTTTGTAAAATTAGACCTAAATTGTAAGTAAAGTTATGAACGTAAGTTGCGACAACTTTTGTCAAATTTTATTTCATAACTTGCTTGACTTAATGACTTATGATAAGGAAATTATATTATCCAAATACCTTTAAACACGACATCGTTAGCATACTAAGAACATCTAGATTTACCCAAAAATACTGGTTTTACTTCTAAATACTAATACTTGTTAACCACTCTTATAAACCCTTATATCATTTCAGACCAATAGGATTAACTTCTTATCATCTCAATGATAAAATCTTCTCGGATTTGCATCGACTAACTTACGACGCGATTTAATGTATGCGAATATGAGTGGTAACACCCTCCCACCCTTAGGAACATTAATCCTCGAATGTAAGGGTTTATGGAGAGCCTAACTCAACATGGATTCCGATGAAAATTTCCGACAGAGTTTCCCCTACAAAATGGACACTAGCCAAACTTGAAAGCAATTAAACCAAACTTACGGCATCACAAGGCTATAAAAAGAATTATGGATATGTAATTGTTTACCTCATAGAGCCGTTTTAGCTTCCATAGCATTCTGTGTTTCCCGACATCCTCATTTTCTTTAATCTAGAATAGGTAAGGTTATATAGACTTTATCTCCTCTTCCGCTTCCATGTCATTTCTTCGGTATTCTTGTTCCTCCACAATACTTTGACGGAAGCTACATCCTTTGTTCTCAGCTTGGGAACTTGTCTTTCTAACAAAGCCACTAGCACTTCTTCATATGATAGATCCTGTGTAACTTGTACATATTTGGTAGGGATGACCCGAGAAGGCTCCCCAATACATTTCCTCAACATAGATACATGGAATACTGGGTAGACAAATTTTAATTCAGATGGCAATTCTAACTCATAATCAACCCGTCCAATTCGTCGAAAAATGTTGTATGACCTAATATATCATGAACTCAGCTTACCCTTCTTCCAAAACGCATAACACCATTCATCAGTGAGATCCTCAAGAAAACCAAATTACCAACCTCAAACACCAGATCATTGCATCGGACATCAGAATAAGACTTTTTCCTGCTTTGCGTTGTCCTCAGTCATTCTTGTATCACTTTCGCCTTCTCAATGACTTGTTTAATCAAATTTGGCCCATATATTTCTGTTTCACCGACTTCAAACAATCCAATTGGTGATCTACATCTCCTCCCGCTCAACGCCTACGGTGCCATTTTAATACTGGAATGGTAGCTATTACTGTAGGCAAATTCTATGAGTGGAAGATGTTCATCCCAATTACCCTTGAAATGTAGAACACATGCTCATATCATATCTTTAAGTGCTTTAATAGTACATTCATCATGTATGTCAGTCTACGGATAGAATGTAGTGTTGATATTCACTTGTGTACCAAAACCCTTCTGAAACGACCTCCAAAATTTAGCTGTAAATTGAGATTCTCGGTCTGATATAATATATATCGGCACACCATGAAGCCGAACACTCTCCTAGATATATAGCCTCACATAATCTTCTATCGTGTAAGTTATCTTAATTGGCTGAAATGTGCAGATTTTGTAAGTCGATCAACTATCACCCAGATGGAGTCAAACTTATGATAAGAGAGAGGTAATCCAATAATGAATTCCATATTGATCGCCTCTCATTTCCAGGTCGGAATCTCTATATTCTGAATCGCTCTACTGGGTTTCTGATGCTCGATCTTTACTTGTTGACAAATAGGACACTGGGCTACAAATTCTGCAATAGCCTACTTCATGTTGTCCCACCAATACAACTACTTAATCTTATGATTCATATTTGTCGAGCCAGAATGAATGGAATTTCAGGATTTATGAATCTCAATAATAATTTTCTTTTGCAGCCTTGCCACATTAGGCACACATAATCGGCCATGGTATCTTAGTGTCCTATCTTCTCATATCTCGAAAGAGGTAATTTTATGCTACTGAATTTCCCCTCTCAATCATACTACGGGTGTGACTCTTATTATCGTGCTTTTACCTCGGCTACCAAAGATGATTCTGTTGTATTCTGTACAGTAACACCTCCGTTATCACAGTCTAACAATTTGATTCTCATATTCGCCAGTTGATGAAGCCCTGTAGTCAACCCTTGTCTTCCTACCTCAATGTGTACTAAGCTTCCCATTGACTTAAGACTGAGAGTGTTTGCTACAACATTGGCTTTACCGGGATGGTACAATATCTCAGCATCGTAGTCTTTCAGTAATTTAAGCCACCTACGCTGCCTCAAATTCAAATCCTTCTGCTTGAAGATGTATTGTCAAATCTTGTGATCTCTGTCGATGTCAACATGAACGTCATATAAGAAGCGCCGTCATATCTTCAAAGTATATATTACTGTAACCACTTCCAAATAATGAGTCGGGTAATTCTTTTCAATTTTCTTCAACTGTATCGATGCATAAGAAATCATCTTCCCACGTTGCATCAATACACACCCCAAACCTATATCGAGGTATCACAATATATCACATAACCTTTTATTCCTTCTGGGAGAGTGAGCACTGGATTGGATGTCAATCGATTCTTCAACTCCTGAAAACTATGTTCACAAGTGTCATGCCATATACTCTTAAAACCATACGCTTGTGTGGGTATCATCATCATCATATCGTACTCGTCCGTAATAGGCTTGGTAAAAATGTACCCGGCCATCGTAACGCTCGGTAGAATCGTAACCAGCCATGTGGAGCTCGGTAAATTCCAATTGATCAGTGGTGGAACAATGGGTGTCGTACCCAGCTGATTATAGTGCGTCTTGGTAGAGTAAAATAGGTACATATATATAATGCATGTTAGACTCATGGGAATCAAATTCTGAACCTTCTAAAGTGACGTAAGGTCAGTAACCCACATTCACTTTATTTGGACTAACTCTTCATCATGAATCTTATAAGAATTATGAAATACCAACAACATTGATGATATAGGAATAAGAGAAGCAACATCAGCATCAACCGTTCCATAAGAAGGGAAACAATGTAAGTACTGCTAGCTTCTATGAGTGGAATATCTCTGAAAGATCGTTTGTTACACTATGTACTATCAGATTCATGCAAAATAAGGAAAGATATAGCCCTACATACCTTGCATATACTTCCCAACCTCAAGCTATGCAAATCTCACAGCTCCTCAGCAAGAAGAGAAATACCACTATCATTATTATTTAAGCGTCATAACTAGTATGTATCAATCGCAACCTATCGTACGATGAAATGGAAAACAAATCCCCTATTTATATGAGCTCCCAAAATTTAAAACAATAACCAAACATCCGAAAAAACATAAATAATAATCATATTAATCCTCCAAAAATAGTTCACCAATCAACAACATTACTAACATGACCAGACACCAGCTAGAACAGCGAGAGGTTGAGGTCGTTGCAGAGAGAGGGGTGCGGCCCGCACAGCAGCCGGGGTAGTACCCGTGGATCCACCTACTGTTCAGGATCAGGTCCCCGCCGTAGATGTTCCAGCGGGACCCGTGCAGGCACCGGCAGTGCCTATTGTGATTCTAAGGCTTCAGGAGACTCTGGCTCAGATTTTGACTGGGTACACCAGTCTTGCACAGGCAGTCGTTGTTTCTTCTACTGCTGCTATTTCTCAGGCCAAGGGAGGCACTCATACTCCAGCTGCCCGTACACCTGAGCACGTTATTCAGAGGCTTCAGACCCCGGTGGTAGTTCCAGCCCAGCCAGTTGCCCCAGCTCAGGATTTTGTGATTCCACTCACGCTAGATGATAAGCAGCGTAGGTTGGAGAGATTTGGTAGGCTTCAGCCTCCGAGTTTCAGTGGTGCCGAGAGCGAGGATGCCCAAGGTTTCTTGAACAAGTGTAAGAGGATGTTTCGTACTGCAGGGATACTGGAGACCAGTGGGGTCTCGTTTACTACCTTCAAGTTCTCAGGGGCTGCTCTTACTTGGTGGGAGTCTTATGATAGGCGTAGGCCTGTTGGTGCAACACCTCTTACTTAGCAGCAATTCTCCACTCTCTTCTTAGAGAAGTATGTTCCCTAGTCTCACAGAGAGGAGTGGTGTACGCAGTTTGAGCAGTTGCGCCAGGGTGAGTTGACAGTGATGCAGTATGAGATGAGGTTTTCAGATCTAGCATGTCATACCACAAAGTTGGTTCCTACTGAGAGAGAGAGAATTAGGAGGTTCGTGGATGTCTGTACTTATCAGCTCCGTATTCTGATGACTAGAGAGAGAATTTTAGGTGCTACTTTCAAGAAGGTTATTGATATTGCTCGGGATATTGAGTCACTTCACCGCCAGGAGCGAGAAGAGAGGGAGGCCAAGAGGACTCATAGATCTGGTAGTTTCAGTGGTGCTCCTTCCAGAGGACAGTTTCAATGGTAGAGGCCGCTCATTCAGGCCTCCTTAGCTAGTCCGCCTAGCCTATAATGGTGCATTTTTGGGGCATGGTCCCCACAGTTCCCAGCCGGGTCGTTCTTAATTCAGTTCCCTTCTAGCCCAGAGCACAGCTCGAGCACCATCAGTTCAGGGCTCCTCTATGCAAGGTTCTTCTACATGCTATTCTGGTGCCAATGGTTTCTTTCAGTCCCCATCTCCAGCTCCAGGGAGTTGCTTCGGGTGTGGAGAGTTTGGACATGTATGGAGGTAGTGCTCTCTTCACCTTGGTGGGTCTTCTCAGCAGAGGGGTTAGCCCTCGACTTCGAGTCTAGCTTCTTCACCACCCGCCCAGACAACTAGGGGTAGGGGTCAGACAGCCAGGGGCCGCCCTAGAGGGGGAGGTCGTGCAGGTGGAGGTCAGGCTCGTATTTATGCACTTTCTGCTAGGCCAGATGCTATGGCCTTAGATTCAGTGAGCAGAGGTATTGTCTCAGTTTGTCACCAAGATGCTTTGGCCTTATTTGACCCTGATTCTACGTATTCCTATGTTTCATCATATTTTGCCCATTCTGTGGATATGCCCCGTGAGTCTCTAGTTACATTGGTTCATGTGTCGACTCTGGTGGGCGATACTATTATTGTGTACCATGTGCATCGGTCATGTGTGATATCTATTGGGGCTGTGGAGACCCGAGTGGACCTGTTGTTGCTTAGCATGGTTGGGCATGGATTGACTATCTCCGTGCCATGTTTTTCTTGATTGTCACGCTAAGACCGTGACCTTAGCTATGCCAGGATTTCTGAGGGCTGAGTTGAGAGGTTCTATTGAGTATGTGCCTAGTAGGGTGATTTCTTACCTGAAGGCCCGGCGTATGGTAGATAAGGGGTGTTTATCGTATTTGGCTTTTGTGAGGGATATCAGTGTTGAGGTTCCCACTATTTATTTTGTGCCTATGGTCCGTGAATTTTCGAACGTGTTTCCTGTAGACCTGCAAAGCATGCCACCTGACAGGGATATTGATTTCGGTATTGATCTAGTGCCAGGAACTCAACCTATTTCTATTCCACCTTATCATGTGGCACCGGCAGAGTTGAAGGAATTGAAAGAGCGGCTACAAGAACTCATAGATAAGGGGTTCATTCGGCCTATTGTGTCACCTTGGGGTGCACCAGTGTTGTTTGTGAAGAAGAAAGATGGTTCCATGAGAATGAATATTGACTACAGACAATTGAACAAGGGTACATTCAAGAATAAGTATCCTTTGCCTCGTATTGATGATTTGTTTGACCAGCTTCAAGGAGCCAGGGTGTTCTCTAAAATTGACATGAGATCCGGGTATCATCAGCTAAAGATTCGGGATTCTAATATTCCCAAGACAGCTTTCAGGACTCGTTATGGTCACTATGAGTTTATGGTGATGTCTTTTGGGCAGACCAATGCCCCAACAGCATTCAAGCATTTGATGAACAACGTTTTCAGCCGTATCTAGATTCCTTTGTTATTGTGTTCATTGATGACATCCTGGTGTATTCTCGTATCCAAGAGGAGCACGCTCAGCATTTGAGAGTGGTTTTACAGAGATTGAGGGAAGAGAAGATTTAGGCAAAGTTCTCCAAGTGTGAGTTTTGGTTTGGCTCAGTATCTTTCTTGGGGCACGTGGTGTCTAGTGAGGGTATTCAGGTTGATCAGAAGAAGATAGAGGCAGTGTAGAGTTGGCCCATACCATCTTCAGCTACAGAGATTAAGAGCTTCCATGTTTTGGCGAGGTATTACCGTCGCTTTGTTGAGGGATTTCTTCTATTGCTTCGCCCTTGATCATATTGACCTAGAAGGGTGCTCCGTTCAGGTGGTCGGACGAGTGTGAGGAGAGATTTCAGAAGCTCAAGGCTGTATTAACCTCAGCTCTAGTATTAGTAATGCCATTAACTTCAGGTTCTTATACTGTATATGGTGATGCCTCGAGAATAGGCATCAGTTATGTGTTTTGATATAGGAGGGTAGGGTGATTGTCTACGCCTCGCGCCAGTTAAAGACTCATGAGAAGAATTACCCAGTGCATGATATCGAGCTAGCAGCCATTGTTCACGCCTTAAAGATTTGGCATCATTATTTGTATGGGGTGCATTATGAGGTTTTCACTTATCACCGTAGTCTGCAGCATCTGTTTAAGCAGAAGGATCTAAATTTGCATCAGAGGAGATGGTTGGAGCTTCTCAAGGACTATGATATCACTATCTTATACCATCCAGGAAAGGGCCATGTAATGGCCGATGCCTTGGGTCGCAGAGCAGAGAATTTAGGGAGTCTAGCATATCTTCCGGCAGCAGAGAGACCTTTAGCAACTAATGTTCAGTCCTTAGCGGGTCAGTTGGTGAGATTAGATCTATCAGAGCCCTGTCGGGTATTGTCTTGTGTATCCTCCAGTTCTTCTCTTTATGACCGAATTTGAGAGCACCAATATGATGAACCACACATGCTCGTTCTTCAGGATAGGGTTCGACGAGGTGATGCCAGGAATGTAGTTGTTGGCGATGATGGGGTTATGCGGATGCAGGGTCGGATATGCGTGCCTAATGTGGATGGGCCTCAAGAGTTGATTCTAGCGGAGGCCCACAGCTCTCGGTATTCCATCCATCCGAGTGCCGCGAAGATGTATCGGGATCTAAGACAGCATTACTGGTGGAGACGGATGAGGAAGGATACTGTTGAGTTTGTAGCTCGGTGTCTCAACTGTCAGCAGGTCAAGTATAAGCACCAGAGGCCAGGTGGGTTGCGTCAGAGGTTGGATATTCCCGAGTGAAGTGGGAGCGGATCATCATGGACTTTGTAGTTAGGATCCCACGGGCTTCGAGGAAGTTCTATTCTATATGGGTTATTGTGGATCGGCTGACCAAGTCCGCGCACTTCATTCCTGTTGGTACTACTTATTCTTCAGAGTGATCAGCTGAGATTTATATCAGGGGGATTGCCCGATTGCATGGGGTTCAAGTTTCTATTATTTCTGACATAGGTACTCAGTTCACATCATAGTTTTGGAGGGTCGTGTAGAGGGAGTTGGGTACTCAGGTCGAGTTGAGCACAACATTTCATCCTCAGACAAACAGACATTCAAAGTGCACTATTCAGATTCCAGAGGACATGTTGCGTGTGTGTGCCATTGATTTCGGGGATTCATGGGACCAATTTCTGCCACTCGCGGAGTTTGCGTATAATAACAGTTATCATTCGGGTATCCAGATGGCTCCGTATAAGGTTTTATATTGTAGGAGGTGTAGATCCCCGGTTGGTTGGTTTGAGCCGGGTGAGGCTAGGCTATTGGGCACAGACTTGGTACAAGATGCATTAGATAAGGCGAAATTAATCCAGGAGCGGCTTCGCACAGCGCAGTCTAGGCAGAAGTTATGCAGACAGGAAGGTCCGAGATGTGTCTTTCATGGTTCTGGAGAAGGTGCTACTGAAGGTGTCACCCATGAAGGGTGTTATGCGGTTCTGGAAGAGGGGAAAGTTGAGCCCCCGGTTCATTGGACCTTTTGAGGTGCTTCAGAGAGTTGGAGAGGTGGCTTATAGACTTGCTTTGCCACCCAGCTAATCAGTGTTCATCCCGTATTTCATGTTTCCATGCTTCGAAAGTATGTTGGTGACCCGTCCCATGTTTTGGACTTCAGCACGGTTCAGTTTGACGGTGATATGTCATATGAGGTAGAGTTGGCGGTTATTTTTGGTCGTCAGGTCAGAAGGTTGATGTCTAAGGATATAGTTTCAGTGAAAGTGCAGTGGAGAGGGCACCCGGTGGAGGAGGCCAACTGGGAGACCGATCAGGAGATGCGGAGCAGATATCATCACTTATTTGAGGCTCCAGGTATGTTTCCAGACCCGTTCGACGACGAACGTTTGTTTAAGAGGAGGAGAATGTAACGACCCGGCCGGTCGTTCCGTGAGATTTAGCCCTATTTTCCATGTTTCTGCTTTATCGTGTGTTTCTTAGCCTAATTTTGTCGCGTTGAGTCCGTCGGTTCGGGTTCATAGTTGTCGTGGTGAGAAATGAGACACTTAGTCCTTTAAGTTGGCCTTATGATTAAGAAAAGTCAACCGAAAGTTGACTATTAGGTAAACGATGTCGGAATTGGGGGTTTGTTGGATCAAATAGCTTCGTTAGTTGATTTGGTACTTATGAGTGTGTTCGGAATGTCATTCGGAGGTCCGGAGTAGAATTAGGCTTGAATTGGAAAATTTTAGTTTTCGACAATTTTCGGTCGGTAGTGGAAAATTAGCTATCGGGGTCGGAATGGAATTTCGGATGTTGGGACAGGTTCGTAGTGTCACTTTGGATGTGTGTGCAAATTTTCAGGTCATTCAAACGTGCTTTGGTTGGTTTCCGCATCGTTGGCGAATTTCGGAAGCATAGGAATCCTTAGGCTTGAATCATGGATTAAATTGGTGTTTTGATGATATTTTTAGTATTCCAAAGGTTCGACTAAGTTTGGATGATGTTATATAACGTATTTGTATTTTTGATTGGGGCCCCGAGGGGCTCGGGTTAATTTGGATGGCCGTCGGAGAGTTTGAAAGTTAGAAATCCGACTAGTGTGTTGTTGTTCTGGTGTTCCACACCAGCGGAAGGTTGGTCGCAGGTGCGGCCATCGCAGGTGCATTTTCATCATCGTAGATGTGAAGGTGGGCTAGCTGGGGTTGCATCGCAGGTGTAGAAGGTGAAACGCATGTGCGGAAGGTCAGTCAAACCTGCGAGCTAGCAGGTGCGGCAGTTGGATCGCAGGTGCGGGAGGAGAACTTTAAGTGAAGTCCGAGATGCGGAAGCTCGACCGCAGGTGCGGAATCCCTGGGCAGAGCATAAAAATACTTTGCTTCGCGAATTTTAGGCATTTTCATCATATTTTCATTCGGGCTGAGGCTTTAGGGAGCAAATTGAATAGGGTTTCAAGGGATTTCCGTGGAGGTAAGTTTCTTGGACCTAAAACTCAATTCTATGTTGATAATTGATGGAATAAGCATGTAATTAGTGGAATTTAATGGATAAATTAGGGGTTTAGAGCATGGGAATCTAGGACGTAAGATTGAGAGATTGAGGGTTCATTTGTGATTGGATTTTGATGCATTTTATATGTATAGACTCGGGAGAGGATGAGGATTCTTGTGATGCAATTTTTGTAGAATTCCGAGATGTGGGCCTCGGGGTCGGGTTTGGCCAATTTCGAGAATTTTTGTCAAATTTGATAATTTTCGAGTGGTCTTTGTTCGTTTAGCGTATATTGATGATATTAATCTGATTTTGCTCAGATTCGAAGCCGATTCGAGAGGCAAGAGCATCACGGGTTAGTATTTGGGCTGGTTTGAGGTAAGTAATGACTGTAAATCTTGTCCTGAGGGTATGAAACCCCGAACTTTTTATTTTCTCACCATTTTTGGAGTGGCGCACGTGCTGGATGACGAATGTGTGGCATGTACTGATAGGGGATCAAGACTTGTTCCGTCCCGTGGAAACTATTGAGTTGCGCATTTGATTCTAAATCGTATGATATTTCATGTTTTAAAGATAATCACTATGTTTTGGGCGGAATATCGTATTTGGGCCTCGTGCCATGTATTTGGACCCCTTAGGGGATTTTACTGACATTCCTCACTGTGTTGAATTATAATTTACACTCATTCATATTATGTATAACTGATTTCAAAACTCAGTCTTATTTACACTATTTTGAGATATAAAATGATATTTTGGGTCGAGTACCCCTTTTTCTGATAGCTCGATTGTTTTTTCCGAATTCTGACTGAGCGTGGCCGAGGGCCTATGTTGTGAGGATACTATGGGATCGGGCTGCATGCCACAGCATGTTACACTGTTTATAATATGTGAGAGGCCGAGAGCCTGAGTGATTATGCCACGAGTGTATGAGCCCCTCCGGAGTTTGTACACACCCCTAGTGAGTGCAGGTACCTACTTAGTGCGAGTGCAGAGTGTCGAGTGCCGAGTGACGAGTGATTAGGAGGCATGAGTGACTGTGAGTTTGCCCAAGGGGCTGATACCGAGTGATGGTGAGGCATGCTGAGTGACTGATTCTGAGGGATGTTATGCCTGAGGGGCGATTTATGAAATATGTTTTTGCCTGAGAGGCTATTTATGATTTCTATCATTCCTATATTAAATTATCTTGATTTCTATGGAATTTGTGAGAAGGCATTTCAAATGATATTTTACTGAGACTGGCTTTTAAATGCTATAAGACATCATATCTGTGTTTTCTGAAAGAAGGAGTTCATTTCTGTGCATTTATGACTGCTTTTACGTGTATTGTTGCCTTAGACATTATTTACTTTCATTACTATTGAGTTGGTATACTCAGATTACTCCTTGCACCTTGTGTGCAGATTCAGGTGCTGGGTCTGAGCGCTAGCTGCTTTTTTTCGCATTCCAATTCGAGCTTTGTTTGAGATTTTGAGATAGTTGTTGACGTCCGCACCATGCCCTGTTTCCCTTCGTATCCTGTTATTGGATATCATTTCCTAGAACTGGTTGTAGTAAAGAAATAGTAGTACGTTGTATCGGTTTTAGATGCTCATTACGCTGGACTCCGGGTTTTGGGACAATGTATAAACTATTTTATTAGTTTTTTTGTTTTAAACTATTGCAACAGAAGAATTTTATGGAATATCGAACAGTCTTGAATTTAAGGGAAAGTCCTTATGTTATTTCTTAGTGGATTGGCTAGCCTAGTATCATGATAGATTCCATCACGACCGGCTTAGTATTTGGGGTCGTGACATGGGGAAACAATATATATAATCAAAATAAAGTAGAAATCACTTACCCTCAAAGTTATGGTCAAAAACACTTCCAAAATCGTCTCCTACCGAGCTCCAAAACACAAAATGGTGAAAAATGAACTAAACCCTAAAAAATATAACACTGCAAGTGATTCTGCATTTGCAGCTAAAATGTCATTTCTACGACATAATGCTCACATATGCGGACTTCCACACTTTCCTAGTATCACATTTGCGATCAACCATCTACTTTTGCGCTAACATAGATGCGACCACAACTCCCCATCCGTGGACCTCCAGCCCAAGGACAACCTCATAGATGTGCCCCTAAACCCCCAAATATCCCTCACTGATGCGCTTCAAGCGTCACATTTTCGACCTCGCACCTGCAAAATATGCACAGTATGAGCGACAGACCAAAACTAGAACTGCCAATGATACTAAAATTGTCCGGAACCATCCTGAAACATACCTGGATCATTATTGTTGTTGTTACCAGATTCGATGTCATCCCCCGACCTCATCAAAGCCATCCACACACCTTGGGATGTTTTTATCAACCCTCTGCACTGTTTGATTCGTAGGAGCACTGCGGGGAACTGGGACTTTTCCATTCAACATGTTGGAAGCACCTGACAACACTTGCTTTAATTTTGTCATGGCCTGGTCTTGCCGTGAGAGATGACCCATGGTAGAATTTTGATGTTCTCTCAAGATCTCACCGTTTCTGCAACATGCTCGTCTTTGACATCATCAGGAGTTGCCTCACGTACGTATTGTTGATATCCCACGCCATTAAGCAGCATGACCACATCCTCCTCGTTGCGGGTGTCAATGATCGAATCCTTGTATTAAGACATATTTTCTTGTGCCTCGACATTTTATGCGATGTTGACTTCGTTAACTGCCATTTTTTATCCTTTTTTCTAAGAAACAATGAATCAAATAAGTTAGTAATAGATGAAAGGATCAACTAAATTACGCAATTGTCTATGCCTCACGGTGGGTGCATGTCACGACCCCGAATCTAAGTCAGTCGTGATAGCGCCTATCGTGGAACTAGGCCGGACAAAACTACACTCAAATCATAATAAGCTTCCATTTACAACTTTACTAAACTGATAACCCGTAAAGGTTTCTTTAAAGCATTTTAAAACAGTTAAAGTTATACTGAATATTAAATACAACCCCCGAGATCCCGGAATCACCGGTCATGAGCATCCACATAAAATATACAACTAAAAAGTAAAGAATAAAATCCATAACAGTAAGTAGGAGAGGGACGGACTGCGGACGCGTGCAGCTACCTCGCAAAATCTCTGAGAAATCTCTCGAACAGATACACAGCTCACTCTGCCCTAACACCTGGATCTGCACACAAGGTGCATGGAGTAATGAGAGTATGCCAACTCAGTAGTAATGAAAATAAATCAGGTCAGAGCAGTAAGAAACACATAAATCAAATCATCATTTCACAATAAGCACAACCTTTCTTTCCAACAATGTATATGTTAAATCATCACGCTTAAAAGTCGATTTCAGAAAAATCATTTGGAAATATAGTTGCCAAAAGTTTTAACATAACTTTCAAGAAGTTTAGTGTAATCAGCCCCTCGGCCATACCTGACAGTCACTCATGCCTCGCAATCACTCGTCATTCGGCACTCGGCACTCGCACTCAGTAGGTACCTGCGCTCACTGGGATGTGTACAGACTCCGGAGGGGCTCCTTCAGCCCAAGCACTAATATCAAGCCACCTTGTGGCGTATCATATCCTCACAATCAGGCCCTATGCCTCACTCAGTCAGAAACTCGCAAAAGCCTCTCGGGCGTATAAGTAAAACGGGGTACTCGACCCAAAAGCATTATTTTATATCTCAAAACAGTGTAAATAAGGGTGAGTTTCGAAATCAGTTAAACATAACATGACTAAGTATAAATCATAAATCAACAGTGAGGAAATTGCAGTAAAAAGCCCCCAAGGGGTCCAAACAAGTCGTCACGAGGCTCCAAAAATGGCTTATAGCCCAAATATATCAATAGATTTAGAACACAATTTAACATATGATTTATAGTAAAAATACGCAACTCAATAGTTGCCACGGAGAGGACCAAATCCAATCCAAAAACCAGTACACGCCACATACTCGTCATCCGACATGTGCGCCACTCTAAAAATAGTGACAAATAGGAAGTCCGGGGTTTCATACCCTCAGGACAAGATTTATAGCCATTACTTACCTCCACCCGGGCCATAGTACTAATCCGCGATGCTCTTGTCCCTCAAATCGACTCCCAAATGCTCTGAGTCTATCACAATTAGATTAACATCATCAATATATGCTAAAGGAACAAAACCCAATCGAAAACTATCAATTTAAACACTCTAAAAATTCGGCGAAACCCGAGCCCCGGGCCCACATCTCGGAATTCGATAAAAATTGCATCACAATAATCCTTATCCCTTCCCGAGTCTATACATATAAAATGCATCACAATCCGACCACAAACAACGCCTAAATTCCTTAATTTACAAGTATAAATTTCTCAAGCCCTAAACCCCCAATTTATGGCATTTAACCACAAATTTCAAGCCTAATCTGTTACAAAATAGCATAGAAATGAGTTTATAATCCGGGAAACTTACCTCCAAAATCACATCAAATTCAAGCCTATGAACTTTGAAACTTCTAAATTTCGCCAATGATGCCGAAACCAACCAAAACACATCTGATTGACCTAAAAATTTGCACACATATCCAAAATGACATTACGAACTTGCTCCAATTTTCGGAATTTCATTCCGACCCCGATAGCCTATTTTCCACCGTCGATCGGAAATCGCCAAAAATTAACTCTCGTCAATTCAAGTCTAATTCTACACCAGACATCAAAACGTCATTCCGAACACACTCCTAAGTCCCAAATCACCTAACGAAGCTATCCGGCTATAAAATCCACATTCCGGGGTCGTTTACCAATAAGTCAACTCCCAGTTGACTTTTCCATTATTGAACCAAGTTAACAGACTAAGTGTCTCATTTCACTTTAAAAATTGCTCCGAACCCGAGCGAACCAATCTAACACAACATAATGAAGCTGAAACGGGGGAACCAGGTCTAAACTCTCGGAACGACCGGTCGAGTCGTTACAGCGCAATACTGTTTACATGTAAAATGTCATAGTTAAATTTATAGTGTGATTTATAAGAGAATTGATTTTATCCCAAAATGAAAAATAAATTAAATAAAATATAGGACTTAGCATTGAAATCGAGATAAAATAGCAAACACCGTAGTTGTGGGAGCAAGGCTTCTGAAGGCAGCATCGCTGGATAGAAAGTAAGTGTTATTTAGCTTGGAATAATGTGACTATAAGTTTGTCAGAATTTTCATGTGTTACAATGGCTGTTGAAGTCATTATTTATAGCTATACCTAGGGAACAAGGCCCTAAGATCAAACCCCACTTAAATGACAATAATGGGGAGTCATTAATGAATATGTAACGGCACGCTATGAATGCCAAAACTATCAATAACGGGTGTGTATTTAATACTAAAAAATATTCTTCATTGATTGTCATCTGGTTACAAATATTTGTTTCCCCTCAATGATAATGTCCCCTTCAGAGTTTACCCGATGCCAACCGAAGCTATTGTCCTCAGTCTTGGTTTCCACTTGCTTCATCTTCTGTCTATTCCTGATTTCACAAATCATTTTATCATTCAAGTATTTAATGTGAACCGATTTTATCCAATACACTAAAGAAAACACAATTGTGTATTCACATGTGCATCCTATTTATTAAAGTACAACAACAACATATCCAGTGTAATCTCATAAATAAGGTCTGGGAGGGTAGAGTATAACCATCTCGACTCAAGACATCCTACTTGTTAAAGTAAACAACGGAAAATCTGCAACGTGTTCTTTCAACTAGAGTCCGGAACCAAAATGTGGTTCTTTTGGACTCTGTAGACCAAAATAAGTAAAAAAAAAAAAAAAAAAAAAGAGTACCGAAATATGTATAACGCCACACTATGTGGCGCTATACATTAACGGTAATTGTGTTGTTAATGTATAGCGCCACATTGTGTGGCGTTATACAATTTTTTTCTGATAGACAGGGTATAACGCCACTATACCCGGCGTTATACGTCTCTTTTTCGAGAAACGTGTCGTCTCCTTCAAGATTCCCCCATCCCCCTTCTTCCCCTATTTTTTAATCTTCTTCTTGTTCTTTTGGTCCCCCCCCCCCCCNACACAATTTCGGAGTCAAAATTTCAATTTATTCGAGGAATTTCGTTTTATTTTGTGTTGAAACTTTACTAATAATGCATATTTTTTTATTTGTATATGTTCTATTTCGTTTGTGTTATTTTTTTGCGAAACTAGTATGTTAAAGTTATCCGGACTTAATAATTGTTTTTATATATATGTGTTTCACGTTTTTTTGTGTTTTATTAGTAATTAAATTATTTTTTTCATGTTTAGTTTAGATTATTTTTTAGCGTAGTAAAATCTAGACCTTTTTAGCATAGTAAAATGTAGACCCTTGTAGCATAGTAAAATGTAGAGCCTTGTAGCGTAGTAATGTGTAGTATTGTAGCGTAGAAATACTTTAGTTTAAGTATATTATACTGGTAGTTGAAAATGCAACCTTTGTACAATTAAGTTAATAATTGTACAACACAAAAAATTATAAAAATATTTAATTTGACACATAAGTAATTATTAATGTTAGTTTGGTGCCACTGGCCTCAAAATAAGTCCGGAACCCATAAGTATATATATAATTTGTACAATTAAATAATTAGAAATTATGAATTTAAAGTATAAAACAAACACGCGAAATTATAAAAATATTGAATTTGAGACATATAATTCTTAATGTTAATTTGGTGCCACTTGGCCTCAAAATATCGAGCCTGGAACCCAAATATATATATATATATATATATATATATATATTTATATATATTTATTGATAGTTTGGTGATACTGGGACTCAAATAACGAGCCTGGAACCCATAGGTTTAAATTTTGTATAACTCTAAAAATTGCGTAGCTCAAATAATTAATATTTAATATACAGAATAAAATACAAATAATGTTGTTTTAATTTACAGTGGACGACATGGACTCGATGATACATCCCAGCCCTCGGACGTTTGATCTATTAGCCCTACAACCCGGACATAGATCTTAGTATTTATAGGACGGACAGTTGCTTACGCAGACTTTCCGGGCCAGGAGAGTGGAGTACATGTGGGAGTTTTTGAATGATAGAGCTCTATATCCGCGCGTGGTCCATTACCTGGAGGATCTAGGATTTTACCAGATTATTAGGTTTGGCCGGATACAGCTCGACTGGGCTTGATCACGGCGTTGATTGAGCGATGGCGACCAGGGACGCACACTTTCCAGCTGCCCATCGGCGAGGCCACCATCACCCTGCAGGACGCCGAGATTCTATATGGCCTGTCAGCTGATGGCTTGCTAGCTTTGATGCCGTATAACATGAGATATTATTAACGGCAGGCCTATTGGATTATATGGAGAGCGTCACTGGTTTCAGGCCTGTGGACCAGAAGGTCGGGTCTGGGTCCAACCGTTTGCAGTTGACCTCCATTAGCGCACCTGGAGGAGATCCACCATACTATCATTGACGAGTCAGAGGAGGTGGATGTGGTGCGATATACGAGGATGTTTTGCTCGTTATACTTGGGGGGTTATTTGCGAACACTTCGGGGAACCTAGTGAGCCTTCATTTTCTGCACCATATTAATGCGTTCGAGACTATAGCCATGTACAATTGGGGTGGTGTTGTCCTTTCATTCCTGTACATGCATATGTGCCGGGCTTCCATCGGCACACAGAGAGACGTTTGTGCCTTTCTGCCGCTTCTACAGGTGACAACATATTCAAATAATATGTCCATTAGTTGCAATTCTACCTAGTTATAGTTATTCTTATACTTTACGTCAACTTTCTATGTTAGGTTTGGGCCTGGGAACGATTTCTGCAGTTTCAGCCACCTCTACCACAGCTACCGGCTAATGTAGAAATTTCGGAGCTTCTTCTAGCCTGGAGGTTGGTTATGCATCATGCTCTTGCACGAGATTATGATGCCTATCATAATCTCCCCCTCTGCAGGGATGTTTTGGATCTGTTGGATGACGCACAGGTGAATATCTAAATAAACTTACCTGGTATAGATTAACGTAGTGATGCGCCTACTAACGGTTTGTGTTCTTATTTGATAGTTCATCTGGATGCCGTACATCGATGATGTGTTAGATACCCTGCCAGCGTATTGCAGGTTTTGGCAACAGATTTGGATGTCTTTTGTCCCGCTCGTATGCCTTGATATTGTTTAGCATCATGCCTCCGAGCGGGTATGTCGTCAGTTTGACCTGCCGCAGACTATACCGAGTCCGCCTACATGGCATTCCAGACACTTTGAGAGGGATGATCTGTCCAGGGTGGACGACACATTTATGGCATGGCTTGACGAGCAGTTGGGTATTTGGGACAGGCGAGCTGAGTTGATCCCACCTCCCTAGTTTTTTTCTATTCAGAATTATATGGCATGGTACCGCACTGTTACCCAACTTATTGTCAGGAATCCAGTTCATCAGTCACACGGTCGCTACCTCCCATACGTTGGGAGACACGAGGCCCTGGTATGTTTTCTGTTATTATTAATTATATACCTGTAATTTTGTGCCAAATATGTAGTTTATATTTTTTACTTTGTGCAGGCGATTGGATTGCATACTGTCTATCATATGGGGCAGCAGATTCAGAGTTATGTCCACGATCTTGTGGTCATGCAGCAGTACAGTCGTCGATTCATGGATATGGCTACCCAGACACTACAGCGAGCCCGATCGGATCAACGTTTGGCACACGAGGCTGATTATATAGACTCAGCGCAGTACCAGCGAGGTCGTGGTATCCCACGACCTCGTGGTGCCCGACGAGCTGGTGGTGCCGGACGACGTGGTCGTGGGAGGAGAGGAGGTGGTCCCCAGCTAGGGGGCATTGAGGCTCCTGCGGATGATGTTGATGATGATGTGGCAGGTGGCATGGATGAGAGGGACATGCTGTCTTACAGCCATGGAATTTATCCCACTCAAGTGCCCTTGCAGATGAACCCATCGGCTCAATTATTCATCATGGGATCGGATATTCAAGAAGAGGATTGGGATAGATACTTCACAGGCCCGTCTACCACTGACGAGGAACGACCGACCCGAGATTTGTATAGTGGGTGCCGACTGAGTTATGGCTCCACATCACATGCGCAGGTATGAGCTTATTAGTATTGAATTTGAATTTGTTTTGACTGCAACTTATTTGTTTCCTTTAACTTTATTAATTTCTTTTTTAAGGCTTCATGCGATGCTGCGACAGATGACTACATTCAGGATCCAGACACGATGATGATGGTAAGATAATATAAATTTTTGTGAGTCGTTATGTAGTTTTCTATACTACGTTTTATATTATTATGCAGCCTTCTACTGGACCTGTCAGCATCACGATACATGTCATCCTGCGCTGCATCCGGCTATAACAAGACGATTTGACGATGATGATCCCGATAGCATACCTCGGCCGGCGAGAATGATGCGCCTCAGACCAGCAGCTACATTGAGACACACCGGTTGCGGGACACATTGATTCGGCCTTCTTTCACTTTTGTATTATGGCGTAAACAATATTTTTGTATACATTAACAACAATATTTAATAAAGTATGTCCATTAATTTTTTTAGTTCTCATTTCGTTTGATAGTCTCATATAACAACACAAGAACTAAAACTTAACTTTCACTTCAATTAAAATAAAATTTAGTACAACAAATAAGGAAAACAATACTACAGCACAAGCACAAACACAAACATAGGCTGCTAACATAATAAAAATACATAAAATATGAAAATACACTAAACACATACATGCAAGTGTTTAGCCTCGGCTGCCATTTATTCTCCACTCCAACTATTTAAATCGTTCTTCCAACTGTTCTTTTTCTTCTTCAACCTCTTTAAGTTTCACCTTCACCTCCGCAAGTTCCCGTTTATATTTTTTTTCTGTTCCTTTTCAGCTTCACAAGTCCATTCTGCTTTCCATTTTTCTCGTCCTACCTCCTTCAGTTTAGCCCTCAAGTCTGCAATAATTCTATATCCTTCTATTTCACGTTCATCTTCTGTTGTACGCAAATTATTAAGATAATGCAGTTGTTCTCTGTAGCATTGCTGATAACATGGGGGTCAACCCATTCCTCAAAATGACACATAGGTTCGTTGGGATCCTTGTAAAACTGATTCAAACAATGTCAGTAGCGACGATTCACCACCGTCCCAACAAAATTGCATCAAGCATGCTTTTTCAACACTTGCATTTTGGTGCACGAAGAGGTTGAGCCATTTGTGAAATATTTGCTTTTAGTAAAACATAACCTTACCTTTAAATGAAATATTTGTTTTTAGTAAATTTTGAGCACACAAATTAACTGGAATGGGCCCGTTATTTATACGTGAGAAAACACACACATAACATAGTGGTAAGTCGCGCAAAATTCATAACGTACTATCCAGGGACGCTATATTTTGTGTCTTAAATTTCATGATGTTGACAGGATGACTTTATGTCAGCTGGTCAGCTTTTTCGGTTAGACAAGACAACACACACATAACGTAGTGGTAAGTCGCGTTAAATACATAATGTACTATCCAACGACGCTATATTTTGCATATTAAAATTCATGATGTTGACAGGACGACTTTATGTCAGCTGGTCAGCTTTTTCGATTAGACAAGACAACACACACATAACGTAGTTTCAAGCCGCGCTAAATACATAACGTACTATCCAACGACGCTATATTTTGCGTCTTAAATTTCCTGATGTTGACAGGACGACTTTATGTCAGCTGGTCAGTATTTTCAGTTAGACAAGACAACACACACATAACGTAGTGTCAAGCCGCGCTAAATACATAACGTACTATCCAATGACGCTATATTTTGCGTCTTAATTTCATGATATTGACAGGACGACTTTATGTTAGCTGGTCAGCTTTTTCAGTTAGACAAGACAACACACACATAACGTAGTGTCAAGCCGCGCTAAATACATAACGTACTATCCAATGACGCTATATTTTGCGTCTTAATTTCATGATATTGACAGGACGACTTTATGTTAGCTGGTCAGCTTTTTCAGTTAGACAAGACAACACACACATAACGTAGTGTCAAGCCGTGCTACAATTTGATGATGTTGACCAACTTTATGTCAGCTGGTCAACCTTTTCAGTTAGACAAGACAACACACGCATTGATTCGGTCTTCTTTGACTTTTTTTTGTATTTGGTGTAAATAATATTTTTATTTATATTAATAACAATATTTATTCGGGCTAAATATACATATAATTTTATTAAATTATCATTTAAATCGGTAATATGGGAAAGTACAAATCATAATTAAATAGCATAATTTTATTTCATAAATCTTGCAACATATACATAGACATGAAATTATTGCAACATCAACTCATGGTTAGTTAGGTACACTAGAAGAACACCCGCCACGATTAGTTTTTCCACCCAAACCAGCTGAAGGACATTTACGTCAGTCGTGTCCTATTTGCGAGCCTATACAACATTTGCGCGCATAAACGGTATCACTAACATCCATTTCGTTCCGTATGCGCGTTCTCTTCTGCACCTCTATTTTATGCAAATAGGACTTGTTACACACTATTTTAAATGGTTCCGGAGGCCAATAATGCTCAGCACCCACTGGCTGCAACTGACCACTATAAGTGTTTAGGTACTTGGCAACACTATATTGTTGATCAACATAGTTGGTCTTCCCAAAACTAATACGTTGAAAACACTTGATGGCATGTGAGCAAGGCATATGGTAGATGGACCATTTCCCACAAGAGTATAACCTTGATGATTCATTTACAGTATGTACATTATTCCCCCGATTTTGATGGATAGCGGTGCAAACTTCAAAAATATTTCTTTCGTTATCATGTTGCAAAAATGAATGCCAATGTGCTCGCCGTCTGTATTTCTCAAATCTCTCCATCGGCACTAGCATAAATTCAATACCCCTTTCCATCAATTCCGTTGCAGCTGCAAAACCATTCAACAAACCTCTCCGCCATCTGCTTGAACGACATTCGCACCATGGCTGTGACGGGCAATCCTCTTGCCGACTTCAATAACCCGTTGAAGGACTATGACACGTTTGTAGTAAGAACTCTCCATCGTCTTCCACCATTCGCATGCAAAGTCCATTTTTCAATGTTATTTCGCATTAGCCAACAATAGGATGCCTCGTCTTCTTGCCTAATAGATTCCATATGCCTCCAAAATTTATGTTGTTGGTGGTCCGTTGTTGCCATCCACATCAAATCATGTAGATCCTTCTTGGGATATGCCTTCTGGAAATTGGCCTTAAAGTGCCTCACACAGTAACTGTGGTATGCATAAGGCTCTTTCCATGCATGCAAGTTATCCACAAAACTTAATATACCACCATGACGATTAGATATTAGACAAATACTTGAACGTTGTTTCACAACGTGCTCTTTCAAGTGGATCAAAAACAGCGTCCACATCTCTGTCATTTCATTGGCATAAATAGCAAAAGCTAGAGGAAATATATAGCCATTACCATCCAGTGCCACGGCTATCAAAAGCTTGATATCGTACTTTCCATAGACATGAGTTCCGTCTATGGATATTACGGGCCGGCAATGCGAAAAACTATCAATTGCTGGCTTAAACACCCAGAACACATAATTGAATATGTATTCTGGTGTTCCCGGACTCCGCTCAAGCTTCCATTCAACAACCGTCCCGGGATTAAAGTGCTGCGGTGCGGCCATGTACTTTGGTAGAGCTGCAAAACACTTATCCCAGTTACCGTACACAATTTCAAATACTCGTTTGCGCCCGAGAAATGCCTTTCTTTTCGTAATGGTATGGCCATATTCCTGGTGGATTGATGTAATGCACTCTTTGATTTTATACCTTATGGACGCTTTGATGTGCGGAATAAGTACACGAGAAATCAAGTCAATATCCAAGTTGAAGTGATTACCGTTGAATGTGTCCATTTCACATGTGTGGATGGGAATGTATTTACCCACTTTCCAAATACCTGTCTTTTTCTTGGACGCACGCAACATCCAAGGACATGGCCAAAACCACCTGCGGCAAACAACCTTGTATACATCCGGACTTGACTCTCATACCCGCATATCACGACACTCTTTTACGTTGTTCATTTTACATGCCCTGCTTACGCACGCTTTATCGGGGAAAAGCATCCCCTTTGTAAGCATCGTTGGTCTAGACTCATCCCACACTGCTGTTCGGATTTTATCAAAATCTTTTTTGAGAGCTTCCACATGAACGCTTGGCAACTTATCAATGTAAGGAATCTCCCTTGAATGAAACGGCACTTCGGACTCGTACACTCTTCGTCTGGGGGGGGGGGGTCTCTTCAAATCTGGTCCTTCCCCCTCATCCTCATCATTACCATCCTCACGAGGAAAGGGTGTCTCGTCTCCGGATTCATAGACATTGTTGTCGTAATCACTATTTTGTTCCTCACTCTGTGCATCATCCAGATCCCGATGTAATACGTCATTTTTGGGCAATTGAGTGAGTATGGGTGGTTCAACTTGCTCGTTTTCACTGCACGACCAGAAAAAATATAAGCTACTGAAATTAATAAAAACTTTTCATATAGCTATATAACTTGACTTACAAGTCGTAATGTGATGAAATTCCATGATGGACGTATTCTATTGGGTGATGACTACCGGATGGGCCATTTGTAAAATTCATATCCGGTCGGTACCCCATATTTAATATATGAGCGTTAATACAAATTCAATACACTAAAAATATACATAATTAACAGAAATCACATCATAAATTTACCACTCGTCATGTGAATGTTGGAAAGAAGAATAGAATTTTTTTGCTGCTTCCTCATTCCCCGGCGGTGATAAGTTTAAATCAAAGATAAGTCTTTCATCCGGAACCTGTCCGGCAAAAACTGCTCCAGAATAACCACCCGATGTACGCACAACCTCATTTTTTGGAACGTCTACAACCTTCACGTACATCTCCAACATTGTGATTAACATAAATTCCCGGCATTCATCCGGAGTCCTCAAAATATCACTCAAAGTTTCATCATCGTTGATGTTAAACTCCGAGTAAAAAGCAACCCCTTGCGGAGTGACGGAATACGGATATCGTCCGGTTACTTTAAGTAACACTGAACGTTTCCTCACACACATTTTTTTGCATAACAACGATATCAATTTATCGTACTCCATTGTAAGTGGTAATTTAACATGACACTGAGAAGGTAAGTTGTAGCCTACAGAGTTATTCTCCATCACAAACTCATCCTCCCCCCCCCCCC
>ML385036.1:125533-166839 GCA_005239525.1 Nicotiana knightiana
TATATATATATATATATATACTGCTGCGGTGTGCAGCCCGATCCTTATAACATACGCTGCGGCGTGCAGCCCGATCCATATAATAGTCGACTGCACTCACTAGGGGTGCATCGACCCCTGGAGGGGAACCTTCGGCCCAAGCACTATATCATTTGCGGCGTGCAACCCGACCAATATGTACATTGCTGCGGCGTGCAAGCCGGTCCATATATAACATATATTCTATATTGCTGCGACGTGCAGCCCGACCCATTTATAATCTATATTGATGCGGCATGCAGCCCGACCCACATGTAATATATAACATATATATTGCTGCGATGTACATCCTGTCCCGTAACTATCCTCACATACTCGGCTCTCGTCCTGACTCAGTCATCCTCACAAGCCATGCGAGCAATTTATCTAAACTCACGGGACTCATCCCAAAATACTTTTCAGAGTTTCGAAGCAGTGTGATAATAGTGAAAATAACAACAAGTGGTAAATATGACTCAGTTCACAGATGTTCTATCAGGATAGTGGTAGCATAGTGTAAAAGTACCTCTGACGGTCTAAATAGATCGGTACAAGGCCACAATCATGAAAAATACCCCTGAGGGTCTAAAAAGATCGGAACAAGGCCCCAACCATGGAAAATACCCATAAGGGTCTAAACAAGTCGGCACAAGGCCCCAAACACGGAACATACCCCTGAGGATCTAAACAGGTCGACACAAGGCCCCAAACATGGCTCATAGCCCATAAACAAGTATAAACTTCTGAAAGACAGGATATCATAAGGTTTTAAATCGAATACGCGACTTAATAGTCACTACAGGATAAATCAGATCACAATCCCTATCGTTGCACGCCCCACGCTCATCACCTAGCATGTGCGTCACCTCATTTACCAAAACAATATCAAATACCGGGGTGCCATACCCTCAGGTTTAGAGTTACAATCGTGGCTTACCTCAAAACTGCCCAAAAGCTACTCTGCGATGCGCTTCCCCCTCGAATTGGCTCCCAAATGCTCCCAATCTAACCAAAATAAGATTAACATCATCAATATATGCTAACGGAACAAAACCCAATCGAAAGATATAAATTTTAACACAAATTTCGAAATTCGGCCAAATTCGAGCCCCGGGCCCACATCTCGGAACTTTATAAGATTTACATAACTAGAATCCTCATCCTCCCACGATTCTACACATACCAAGAACACCACAATCGGACCACAATTGCCCACTCAAATAACCAAAAGAATTTTCCAAACTTCCTTCCATTTTTCCCAACTTTTCTACTTTAATTCCTCAAATTTCAAGCCTAATCCGTCACAAAATAACATAGAAACGAGTTTTTAATCCGGGAAACTTACCTCCACTGAAGACCCTCGAATTCCTCCTTCAATTTTCTCTCAAACTAGTTCAACCCGCATGCAACAATGGAAGAAATGCCCAAAATTTCGCGAAGGCACCAATTTATACTTTCTGTCCAGTTAATCCGCACCTGCGGAACATTTTTCGCACCTGTGGTCCCAGGTGCGCACCCGCAAAAATCCACTAACAGTCCAATTCTCGCACATGCGGTGCCTCACCTGCACTTGTGGCTTTGCAGGTGTAGCCCACGCCTCGCACCTGCGGACTCCTCTAGCCTGGCCTCTTCTCGCACCTGCGGCTATCGCACTTGCGGCTCCCCTTCCGCAGGTGCGGCCACACCAGCAAAAACACACCAGCAATAATTTTTCTGCAATTTCCTAAGTCCAACCCTCCGTTCACCATCTGAAATTAATCCCGAGCCCCTCGGGGCCCCAACCAAACATACCAACACATACCATAACCTCATCCGAACCTAGTCGAGCCTTCGAAACACCAAAAACAACGCAAAAACACTAAAATGACATCAAATTCAAGCCTATTAGCTTTGAAACTTCTAAATTTCGCCAATGATGCTGATACCACCCAAAACACATCCGATTGACTTGAAAATTTGCACACATATCCAAAATGACATTACGAAGCTGCTCCAATTTTCGGGATTCCATTCCGACCCCTATAGCCTATTTTCCCCTGCCGACCGGAAATCACCAAAAACTAACTTTCGCCAATTCAAGCCTATTTCTACATCGGACATCAAAACATCATTCCGAACACACTCCTAAGTCCCAAATCACCCAATGAAGCTATCCTAGCCATAAAATCCACATTTCGAGGTCGTTTACTAGTAAGTCAACTCCCAGTTGACTTTTTCAACTATTAAGCTACTTTAAAAGACCAAGTGTCTCGGTTCTCACCACGACCACTACGAACCCGAACCAACCGACCCAACACAACATATATAGGCCAAGCAACATATGATAAGGCGGGGGAAACAGGGATAATCTCATGGAACGACCGGCCGGTCCGTTACATGTTCCCCCTCTTAAACAAACGTTCATCCTCAAACAGGTCTAGAAACATACCTGGAGTCTCGAATAAGTGAGGATATCTGTTCTCCATCTCTCGCTCGGTCTCCCAGGTGGCATCCCCCACCAGCTGTCCTCTCCACTGAAGCTATATCCTTATACCTCAGCTTTCTAATCTGACGACCCAAAATAGCTACTGGCTCCACCTCATATGACATATCACCCTCGAGCTGAACCGTGGTGAAGTCCAAAACATGAGACGGGCCACGAACATACTTCTGGAGCATCGAAACATGGAACACCGGATGAATACTCAATAGGCTGGGAGGCATGGCAAGTCTATAAGCCACCTCCCCAACCCTCTAAAGCACCTCAAAAGGCCAAATAAACCGGGGACTCAGCTTTCCCCTCATTCTGAACCTTATAACACCCTTCATGGGTGACACCTTCGACAGTACCTTCCCCCCAACCATGAAAGACACATCTGGGACCTTCCGGTCCGCATAACTCTTCTGCCTAGACTGCACCGTGCGAAGCCGCTCCTGAATTAATTTCACCTTACCCAACACATCCTGAACCAAGTATGTGCCTAATAACATAGTCTCGCCCGGCTTAAACCAACCAACCAGAGATCTCCACCTCCTACCATAAAAAGCCTCATACTGAACCATCTGGATAATCGACTAATAACTATTATTATATGGAAACTCTGGGAGTGGCAGAAACTGGTCCGATGAACCCCCAAAATCAAAGACACAGGCACGCAACATATCCTCAAAAATCTAAATAGTACGCTCCGACTGCCCGTCGGTCTGAGGATGAAATGTTGTGCTCAACTCAACCCGAGTACCTAACTCCCTCTGCACGGTCCTCCAAAACTGAGATGTGAACTGGGCATCTCTGTCAGAAATGATAGAACCTGGAACCCCATGCATTCGTACAATCTCCCTGATATAAATCTCAGCTAACCATTCTGAAGAATAAGTAGTACCAACATGAATGAAGTGCGCGGACTTGGTCAGCCAATCCACAATAACCCATATAGCATCAAACCTCCTCGAAGTCCGTGAGAGTCTAACTACGAAGTCCATGGTGATTCGCTCCCACTTCCACTCCGGGATATCTAATCTCTGAAGCAATCCACCTGGTCTCTAGTGCTCACACTTGACCTGCTGACAGTTGAGACACCGAGCCACAAACTCAGCAATATCTCTCTTGATCCGCCTCCACCAATAATGTGGTCTTAGATCATGATACATCTTTGCGGCACCCGGATGGATGGAATACCGCGGACTATGACCCTTAGCTATAATAAAATCACGACGCCCATCCACATTGGGCACGCAAATCCGGCCCTGCATCTTCATGACCCCATCATCACCAATAACCATGTCCCTGGCATCACCTCGACGGACCCTGTTTTGAAGAACAAGCAAGTGTGGATCATCATACTGCCATGCTCTAATCTGATCATAAAGAGAAGACCTGGTGGCTACACAAGCCAATACCCGCAGGGGATCTGATAGATCCAATCTCACCAACTGACCCGCTAAAGCCTGAACATCAAGTGCTAATGGTCGCTCTGCTACTGGAAGGTAGGCTAGACTCCACAAACTCTCCGCTCTGGGACTTAGGGCATAGACCACTATTTTGGCCTTCCCCGAATGATATAAAATAGTGAGGTCATAATCCTAAAGCTCCAACCACATCCTCTGACGCAAATTCAGATCCTTCTGCTTAAGCAGATGCTGCAAACTACGGTGATCAGTGAAAATCTCACAATTCACTCAATATAAATAATGACGCCAAATCTTCAAGGCGTGGACAATAACTGCTAGCTCAAGATCGTGCACTCGATAATTCTTCTCGTGCACCTATAACTGTTTGGACGCGTAGGCAATCACCCTACCGTCCTGCATCAAAACCACCCCAAGGCCAACTCTCGAGGCATCACAGTAAACTGTATAAGAACCTGAACCCGTAGGCAAAACCAACATCGGAGTTGTAGTCGAAGCTGACTTGAGCTTCTTCACACTCCTCAGTCCACCTAAACTGAGCACCATTCTGTGTTAGTCTGGTCATAGCTGGTGCAATAGATGAAAATACATCTACGAAACGACGATAGTACTATGCCAAACCAAGGAAACTGCGAATCTCGTTAGCTGATGTCGGTCTAGGCTAATTCTGCCCCGCCTCTACCTTCTTTAGATCAACCTGAATACCCTCACTGGACACCACCTGCCCTAAGAATGCTACTGAATCAAGCCAGAACTCACACTTCAAAATTTTTGCATACAATCTCCTCTTTCTCAAGGTCTGAAGCACAACTCTCAAATGCTGCTCATGATGCTCCTAAGATCGGGAATACACCAAGATCTCATCAATAAACACGATGATGAAAGAATCCAGATAAGGCCGAAATACACTGTGAATCAAGTGCATAAAGGATGCTGGGGCATTGGTCAGCCCAAATGACATGACTAGAAACTCATAATGACCATATCCAGTCCTAAAGGTAGTCTTTGGGATGTCGGGCTCCCAAATCTTTAACTGATGATAGCCGGAACGCAAGTCAATCTTGGAAAATATCCTGGCACCCTGTAACTAATCAAATAAGTCATCTATACGAGGCAAGGAATACCGGTTCTTCACCGTAACTCTATTCAGCTGCCGATAATCAATACACATACACATAGAACCATCCTTCTTCTTTACAAATAACACCGGTGCACCCCAAGGTGACACACTAGGCTGAATGAACCCCTTAGCTAGGAGTTCCTTAAGTTGATCCTTTATTTCCTTTAGCTCCGTTGGTGCTATACGATTTAATTCCTTTAGCTCCGCTGGTGCCATACGATAAGGCGGAATAGAAATAGGCTGAGTGCTTGGAACCAGCTAAATACCAAAATCAATGTCCCTGTCAGGTGGCAGGTCTGTAGTAAACACGTCCGGAAAGTCACAGACCACATGAATAAAATCAATAGCGGGAGTCTCACAACTGACATCCATCGCAAAATCCAGATATGATAAACACTCATTCTCAACCATACGCTGAGCCTTCAGGTAGGAAATCACCCTACTAGGTACATACTAAGAAGAACCTCTCCACTCAACTCTCAGACATCTTGGCATAGCTAAGGTCACGGTCTTAGAGTGACAATCAAGAAGAGCATGACACAGAGATAACCAGCCCATGCCCAATATCACATCAAAATCGACCATGCTGAGTAGCAGTAGGTCCACTTGGGTCTCCAGACCCCCAATATATATCACACATGACCGATACACAAGGTCCACAACAACAGTATCACGCACCAGAGTCGACACATGAACGGATGTAACTAAACACTCGCGGGACATATCTAGAAAATGGGAAAACTATGAAGAAACATAGGAATATGTAGAACCGGGGTCAAATAAAGCCAAAGTATCTCCGTAACAGACTGAGACAATACCTGCGATCACTGCATCAGAGGCCATAGCTTCTGGCCTGGCTGGAAAGGCATACATATGGGCCTGACCTCCACCTGCTCGTCCTCCCCCTATAGGGCGACCTCTAGATGACTGACTACCTGGTTTCCTGGGTGGGTGGTGACGTAACTAGAGCTGAAGTCGAAGGCTGGCTCCTCAGCTGAGATGGGCCTCAAAGAAGATCAGGACATTGCCTCCACATTTGCCCAAACTCTCCATACTCATAACAACTCCCTGGAGCTGGAGACGGGGATTGAAAAGAACCACTGACACTAGAATGGCCGGTAGGAGAACTCCTTCTAGGTGAGGGGTGCTGAACCAACAGGCCTACGCCTCTCAAAAGACTCCCACCAAGTGAAAGTGGCACCAGAAAACTGAAAAGTAGCAAATGAGACCCCATTGGTCTCCAAAATCCCAGCAGTACGCAATATCCTCTAAAGCTGAAGTCTACTAAACCTCTCCAGCCTACGCTGCTCATCATCTAGCATAGCTGGGACCACGAAGTCCTGAACTGGAGCGACCGGCTGGGATGGAATCGCCCCCGGTACCTGATGGCCCTGAGTAACCTGCTCAGGTGTCCGGGCAACTGGAGTCTGACTGCCTCCCCCGACCTGAGAATTAGCGGCAATTGCTTGAGCAAGGGTGGTACACATAGTCAAAATATGAGCCAAGGTCTACTGAAGACCCGGAATTCAATAGGCACTGTCGGTGCCTGAGCATGTCCCGCATGAGCATCTGCGGCGCGAACCTGATCCTGAATAGTAGGGGGATCAACTGATACTGCCCTGGCTGCCGCACGGGCTGGCCCTTACCTCTACCACAGCCTCTACCTCTCGCTAGTCTAGCTGGTGGCTGATCGACCCGATCGGTGGCGCGAGTCCTCACCATCTGTGAGAGAATGAAACAACAAAAGTTTAGATTTCCAGAATCAACCAAATGGCATGACAAAATTCAAGAATAATTAGATTGTTCCTAAGGGTTCTTTAGCCTCTCGAAGATAAGTATATACGTCTCCATACCGATCCGCAAGACTCTATTAAACTTGCTCATGACCATTGAGTCCTATGTAACCTAGGCTCTGATACCAACTTGTCCCGACCCCAAATCCTAAACTGGCCGTGATGGCGCCTATCATGGAACTAGGCTAGCCAACCATTTTAGACTATCAATATATTTCATAATTTCCCAAAATTAGCGACTTTAAAATAGTAGAATAAGATGAACAAATTATACACTTCCCTAAAACCTGGAGTCAACTGTCATGAGCATCTAGAACTGTAAATACAATGTACAACAAGGTGACTCGCTACTACAAAGCCTAGAGCAGAAAATATGAAACTATGAACTGAGGAAAAGAAAGGACGTGAGTTGGGACGCTGAGCATCTACCTCGATCCTTGAACAACTCCAAGCTCGTCCGAAAATCAACTAGTGAGATGGTTCGATACCTGGATCTACACAGAGAGGTGCATGGAGTAACATAAGTACGCCAACTCAGTAAGTAATCAATGTAACCAAAAACTTGAGTGTAGTGACGAGCAATTAAATCATGTAAAGCCATATAATGAATGACAGTGGAAATGAATAAATCAAGTCAGGAATCTACAATTCCGAATATTTCATAAAACTCCGGTTTCCATTTAAAAATCTTGTATAAAAACATTTATTATCAGAGGCTCAGTGTAAAGAAGAGTGAAAACAACATTTTTATAAAATATAATCCCCTCGGGCATAGTATCACTCATAATAAAGCCTTTCGGGCAAGCCTCTCAGTCACTCGTGACTCCACTATCAGTATCTCAGTCTCTCAATTAAACACCTCGTACTCAGCAAGTACCATGCATACTCACAACTGCTGTAGCGGGCATCCCGATCCTTATAACATATGCTCCGGTGTGCAGCCCGATCCATATAATAGTCGACTACACTCACTAGGGGTGTACAGACTCCTAGAGGGGCTCCTTCAGCCCAAGCGCTATATCTACTGCAGCGTGCAACCCGATCCAATATGTACATTCTTGCGGCGTGCAGTCCTATCCATATATAACATATATTCTATATTGGTGCGACGTGCAGCCCGACCCATTTATAATCTATATTGGTGCGGCGTGCAGCCCGACCCTCATGTAATATATAACATATATATTGCTGCGACGTACAACCCATCCCATAACTATCATCACATACTCGGCTCTTGGCCTGACTGAGTCATCCTCACAAGCCACTGAGGATATTTATCTAAACTCACGGGACTCAGCCTAAAATACTTTTCAGAGTTTCAAAGCAGTGTGATAACAGTGAAAATAACAACAAGTGGTAAACATGACTAATTTCACAGATGTTCTATCAGGATAGTGGTAGAATAGTGTAAAAGTACCTCTGAGGGTTTAAACAGATCGGCACAAGGCTCCAATCATGGAAAATGCCCCTGAGGGTCTAAACAGATCGGCACAAGGCCCCAACCATGGAAATTACCCTTGAGGGTCTAAACAGGTCGGCACAAGGCCCCAAACATGGAACATACCCCTGAGGGTCTAAACAGGTCGGCACAAGGTCCCAAACATGGCTCACAACCCATAAACAAGTATAAACTTCTGAAAGGCAGCATATCATAAGGTTTCAAATCGAATACGCGGCTTAATGGTCACTACAGGACGGACGAGGTCACAATCCCTATCTGTGCATGCCGACACACTCGTCACCTAGCATGTGTGTCACCTCATTTACCAAAACAATATCAAATACTGGGGTGCCATACCCTTAAGTTTATAGTTACAATCGTTACTTACCTCAAAATAGCCCAAAAGCTACTCCACCCCTCGAATTGGCTCCCAAATGCTCAAAATCTAACAAAAATCAGATTAACATCATCAATATACGCTAATGAAACTAAACCCAATTGAAAGATATAAATTTTAACACAATTCTTGAAATTTGGCCGAATCCGAGCCCAGGCCCACATCTTGAAATTCTGTATAATTTACATCACTAAAATCCTCATCCTCCCACGATTCTACGCATACCAAGAACACCACAATTGGGCTACAATTTCCCACTCAAATCACCAAAAGAAGTTTCCAAACTTCCTCCCATTTTTCCTAACTTTTCTACTTTAATTCCTCAAATGTCAAGCCTAATCCGTCACAAAATAACATAGAAACGAGTTTTTAATTCGGGAAACTTACCTCCACTGAAGACCCTCGAATTCCTCCTTCAATTTGCTCTCAAACCAGCTCAACCCACATGCAACAATGGAAGAAATGCCCAAAATTTCGCGGAGGCACCAATTTATACTTTCTGTCCAGGTAATCAGCACCTACGGACCATTTTTCGCACTTGTGGACCCGCACCTGCGGTCCCAGGTGCGCACCCGCAAAAATCAACTAACTGTCTAATTGTCGCACATGCGGACTCTTCCAGCCTGGCCTCTTCTCGCACCTCACAATGGTCTTTGAACCTGTGGCCATTGCACCTGCGGCTCCCCTTCCGCAGGTGCGGCCACACCAACAAAAACACACCAGCATCAATTTTGCTACAATTTCCTAAGTCCAACCCTTCGTTAACTATCTGAAATCAATCCCGAGCCCCTCGAGGCCCCAACCAAACATACCAACACATCCCATAACCTCATTCGAACCTAGTCGAGCCTGCGAAACACCAAAATCAACGCAAAAACACTAAAATCACATCAAATTCAAACCTGTGAGCTTTGAAACTTCTAAATTTCTCCAATGATGCCGAAACCAACCAAAACACATTTGGTTGACCTGAAAATTTGCTCACATATCCAAAATGAAATTACGAACCTGCTCCAATTTTCGGAATTCCATTCTGACCCATATAGCCTATTTTCCCCTACCGATCGGAAATCGCCGAAAACTAACTTTCGCCAATTGAAGCCTAATTCTACACCGGACATCAAAACATCATTCCAAACACACTCCTAAGTACCAAATCTCCTAAAGAAGCTATCCTAGCCATACAATCCACATTTTAAGGTTGTTTACCAACAAGTCAACTCCTAGTTGACTTTTTCAACTATTAAGCTACTTTAAGAGACTAAATGTCTCAGTTGTCACCACGACCACTCCGAACCCGAACCAACCGACCCAACACAACATATATAGGCTAAGCAATATATGATAAGGCAGAAATGGAGGAAACGGGGCTAATTTCACGGAAGACCGACCGGGTCGTTACACACAACAACCTGAAATCAACTATTTTGCTCTTTTATAAAGGTTAGAATATATTTGTATACATATTGCTTATGCAGCTCACAAAGGTTTCAACTTATTTCATATATATGTCAAAATTTCTTTCCTAAATAGATACATCTCAGAAGAAGTGTTTGTAAAACAACCTCTAGGGTTTGTTAACAATGACTTTCCTAATCATGTGTTTAAGCTATTTTAAGCTTGTATGATCTCAAACAAACTCCTATAACCTGGTATAATATTCTAAGCTCCTTTTTGTTAGACCATGATTTTGAAAGAGGTAATATCGACACCACTCTGTTTATTAATTGGTCTAACACTGTTGTAATGACCCGGCCAAATATTTTATGTATTTGAGATTTGTTTTCCCATTTAATGCTCCTGTATGTGTATTTGTTTTTATATGGCTTTCAAGGATGGTTGGTTTGGTTTCGGGAAGATTTTGGAATGAATTGCAACATTTATTTCTATGGTTGGAAACTTAATTTATAAGAGTTGACTGAAGTTTCAATTTTGTGACAATGACCTCAGAATGATATTTTGATTATTTCAATAGGTTTTTATGGTAATTTTATACATAAGCATATGTCCAGATTTGAATTTGGATGTTCTTAGTTTGATTTATCTCTATTTGATAAAATTTAGGAATTTAAATATTTGTAGGGTGCATAGGTTTTACCGGGAGTTGAAATTGGTGTTATTGGGTTCGGATCGTTGTTTTAGAAATTGAATAAGTTCATTATATCATTTGGCACTTGTGGGCAAGATTTGGGGTTATTTCGAATTGGCTAGATGTGGCTCGACAAGCATTTTTGGAAGTTTGAAAGTTGATTAGTTCATTAGGCTTGAATTAAGGTACAATTCATAGTTTTGATGTTATTTTGTGTGATTTGGGACACCAAGTAGGTTCATGTTATGTTTTGGGACTAGCTAGTATGTTTGGACGGGATCCCGTGGGCCTCAGGACTATTTTTGATGAGTCTTAGATTATATTGAGGTTTGTAGGAAGTTTTTGTTTAGTGTCTTTGGACCTGCGAGGTTTGGACTGTAGGTGCAACACTGCAACAGTGGTTATGGGGTCGTAGAAGCGATATTGTAGCAGACAGGCGAATTCACAGAAGTGGAGGGGTGCACGCATAAGCGATTGCACAAGAGCAGAAGAATTCCGCAAAAATGGATCCGCAGGTGCAAAATATTTCTCGCGGAAACGAGTGGTCAGGATCCAATTGAAACTCCCAAAAGAGAGCTTTTTTCACAAAAGAGATACCTATGTAACGACTCAAACAATCATTTTGAGTTTAACATTTCATTCGGTTATTTGAGGTCTTGAGATGCTTCATGTGATGTATTATAACTTGCGTGTATGGTCATATTTGGTTTTCAAGTGGTTCATGATTAATTTTGAAAAATAATTTTTTTAAACATTAAATTGAAACAGTTTATCAAGTTTGACTTTTGTGTATTTGACCTCGGATCGAATTTTTGAATTTTGGACTTGGGCATAAGTCTGGATTTGCATTTGGATGTTTCTGGAAGATTTTGGCTCTAATTGGCGAACGTTGGTAGTTTGAAGGTTTTGAAAGTTCATAGGTTTTATCGGGTTAGCTTCAATGTTATAGGGTTTAAATTGTGGTTATGGGGGTTGGTATAGATCCATTGTGTCATTTGTACTTGTATACGAAATTTGAGGTCATTCTGAGTTGATTAGGCATGTTCGACGTATGTTTTGAACTTGAAAATGTGGATTAGTTCCTCTGGCTTGAATTGAGGTATGATTCGTGGTTTTGATGTTGTTTTTTGTTATTTGAGGTCTTGGGTAAGTCCGTTTTATATTTTGGTATTTGTTGGTGTGATTGGATGGGTTCCAGGGACCTTAAGTATGTTTCGAATTGATTTTCGATCATTTTGGATTGAAATGGAATTGTTGTAGTTTTATTAAGTTATGGTGTTTCTACATCTGTGGAAATATGGTCGCAGATTCAAAGCCGCAGAAGCAGCTTTGGTTGTGCATGTGAAGATTTGGTCTGGCAGAGGGGAAGTTCGCATATGCAGGTACTTTCCGCAGAAGTGGGCGCGCAGGTGTGGATGGAAGACCGCATATGCAGTTGGTCGTACTTTTAAGTGGGATTACAGATGCGGGATTTTTTTCTTCAAAAGCGGAGTTGCAGATGCGATGTTTCGTCTGCAAAATGCATAATAGCTCGGCAGATTATTTATTTCGAATGCTTTGGTCATTTGATCATATTTTGGATGTGAAACTCGGTTGGAGGCGATTTTTGGATGATGTTTTTCTACAATTGAAGGGGTAAGTGCACTTTACTTGATTTTGGTGATATATATTGATTACCCATGGATTATTACTCCTAGTTTATGTGAATTAAAGGTGGAATTTGGAGGCTTTTTACTATGGTTATGGAGAGTGAATATTTGTCACGACCCAAAATAAAACACAGGTTGTGATGGCGCCCAACACCAGAGTCAGGCAAGCCAACAGTTTTTTACTAGTGAGATTATCCTTATTTAACACCAACCTCAGAACCTGTACAATTAAGTACAGAAGCACAACATGAGTACATAAATATATATGTACCCAGTGAGTATCCCGCCTAACTAAGGTCCAATAGTAATAATGCAAAATAGGATATAACGGAATGCAGTAGAAATGTGCGACAGTAAGCAGCAAATACCTATCAAATACAGAAATCCAGGAAACTACTGAAAATAAGAAATAATGTACACTTTCCTTTTTACCCCAAATATTTGTCAAGTCAATATCAATGGAAACAGTACCAAATAGCCAAGCACACACAAGGATAAGACAACCAGCCAGAGTCATAAGGAAATATCTAGACACTAAATAGACGTAAAGCTTCCCCCGCTGGCAAATCATACCTGTGACTGGGGTGCTGACACATTTATGTACAATTTTCATAAAGCTTCCCTCGATCGTGAATCATACCTGCAACTCGAGTGCTGACACACTTATGTATAGTTACCATAAAGCTCCCCTCAATCGCGAATCATACCTGTGATTTGAGTGCTGACACACTTATACCGATTTATCATAAGGCTTCCCTTGATTGCGAATCATATCTGTGATTCGAGTGCTGACTCTCATACATACATATGTATATACCGATATCTCAATAACTTAGTAGGGCTATACCTGTAACATGGAGACATGCGTGTGAGCCCTATATATAAGGCACAAAGAGACATGCGTGTGAGCTCTAAAACCACCCGACATAGCATGACAGTCGCCACGTATGGACTCTCATCACTTTGTACGCATGTAGCTCACGAAACAATTACACACAACATATATAACACCTATGGGGACAATTCCCTCTTACAAGGTTAGAAAGGAGACTCACCTCGTGTCGAATCTACCCCTCGGACCAAGGGTGTGTCCAAACTCCGAACTCTACACCCGAGGACTCGCAACTAGCCAAATATGGTACAATGACATCAATGCATGCTCAAAGTAGGGAAATTATCCTATTTATTTAATAATTCAACCTTCTGAAGATTTCACAAAAATTCAACCCCGGGCCCGCACGCTTGGATTCCAATAATTCTCAAAGGAAACACTCACCCAAAGCCTAAGGATCGATAATATAAGATTTTTACTTGATTTAATAGCTAATTCACGGGTAAATTCTCAAATTATCGCAAGCTCTAGGTTACTACCCAATTCTTGATTTTTCACTAATTTAGGTAGTTAATTAAGCTAGTAATCCACGCATGAAGCTAATACTAGAGTAGATTTTACTTACCTTCAATTACCAGGTCTTTGCCCTTCCAAAATTATGGAAATCGCCCCAAGGAAGAAGAAGAAAATTATAAAAATGTATTAAAACCCGTGTGTAAAAACTAACTGTCTGAACAGTATTTTCGCACTTACGGCTCGAGGACCGCACCTGCGGTCTCGCACCTGCGGTCTCGCACCTGCGGAAATGGACAAGGATCCTAGGCCCGCACCTGCGGCTCCACTCCTGCGGAACTTTGTCCGCACTTGCGTGAATTGGCCAGACCACTGGGGGTCGCGCTTGCGAAGCTGGGACCGCAGGAGCGGTCGCGCACCTGCGATCACACCAGAACAGGTGCACCAACAACTATTTCAGCTGGGTTTTGTCCTCGTGTGGTGTCCGGGAGGCACCTGGGCCCACCCGAGCCCCGTCCAAATATACCAACAAGTCTCAAATCATAATACGAATTCGCTGGAGCCTTCGGAACACCAAAAACAACGCTAAAACTCAAAATCACACCTCAAAACCCCAAGAACCAAACTTGGGAACTTTAAGTTTTCTAGACTTTGCTAACGATGCGCCGAACCAACCTATACAACTCGGAATGACGCCAAATTTTGCAAGCAAGTCATAAATGAGATAATGGAACTAATCCCAGTCATGGAATCCTTTTCGGACCTCGATAACAAAAAAACACATCCCAAACCAAAATAGGAACTTAAGGAACTTCTTATTTCAATATTGGGCGTTGAAACACTCCCGGGTCATCAGAAAGCCATTACAAACATGCGCCCAGGTCCAAAATCATCACACGAAGCTACCGGAATCGACGAAACATGATTCTGAGGTCGTTTACCCAAAATGTTGACCGAAGTCAAACTTGGCCTTAAAGGCCAACCTTAAGGAACCAATTGTTCCTGTAGCAGTCTAAACATCTCCGAGTTCCGGACCACCAGTTCCCGCAAGTCATAAATCATAAAAAGCCGCTATGAGAAGTTTCATTTAGGGGAACGGGGTCTGATAACGCAAAACGACCGGTCGGGTCGTTACATTCTCCACCTCTTAAACAAACGTTGAATATTGGTATCTTGGGGTCGATTTGAGGTCGAATTTGGATGAAAACACACATATTTGGACTCGTATTGCAATGGGTGTTCGAGATTTGTCTATTTATCGGGTATCGGGGTGCAGGCCTGGGGTTGAATTTTTTGGTTTATTTTGCATAATTAAATCAAAATCATAGGTTTATTTTTTGTGGTTATTTTATATCGATTTTATTGAATTTATTAAGTTATTTTTAATAGATTCGAGCCATCCAAATGTTGAATCATGCGAGAAGGGATGCATAGAGTACTGATTTGGCTTGCTTGAGGTAAGTATATTATCTAAACTTGGTTGAGGCACTTGTTGTCTGAGTTATTATAGTTGGCTTTGCGCTATGGATGGAGCACATGTGAGGGGCTTGAGCTCATGTGCATGCATGGGGGTATTATCCATGCTCAGATATGCCTTGAATTGTTTTCAAAGCTTCAGGTTATCATGCTTTTCCTTATGTTGTACCCTTGTGTGAGTTTATTGAATCATGTTAGAGATTATTTGTTGGTTGGTCTCCTATTCAAATGTGTTAATTACTATTTTTGTGGCGTAATCATCTGATTTAAGCTGTGGTAGTACACTTCGCACATGCCTACATCTTAGCATGTCATTTATATCAGTCAACGAGTATGCAATTTGATATCCATTGTTCATGTACATGTATTCTTATATATGTTTTCTGTGGGATATGGACTATATGGATAGCACGTGTGTTCTCCATGCAGATCTGTGTCATGTTGTCATATGAGTGGTCCGCGCGTTGGTTTTACATTTCACGTGAGTTGTCGGTAAAACATGTGGATAAGCATCCATCCCCCTAGGATCACGCTCTCATATTTCTCTCTTGATGGTGTACACGTGGTATGATGAAAACTCGCCAGAGCTTGTTTTGGTTATTGCATTTCTTATGTACCTGAAATTTCCTTGGATGTATACATGATTTTGTTGCATCTCTTCTCCATTGGCTAGCTCCGGGGTGTATACATGCCTTTATGCATATCTTTTCTGTAAGCTACATTACTTGATGAGATGAGATACGGTACATATCTTCTCTATATGTGAATCTATGTGTCTTGACTTGTTTAGTCATTCATATCTTCTCTATAGGCAATTGTTGAAGAATTATCTGCTATTTCACGCATATCTTTCTGTATGTTGGATAGTTAATTGAAATTGATTATTTTACGTTATCTTTGTGCACCAAGGTGGACCTATCTATGATTTATGACTTGATGATATTATTGTTGTGTACTTGTGAAATTTATGAAATGAATAGTTTATTAGCGAGTATCATTAATAATTATTTCAACTAACACCTCACTAAGGTTAGTTATGATGCTTGCTGAGTACATGTGGTTGGTTATACTCATACTACACTTTTGCATTGCATGCAGATCTTGGAGTTGAGATGCTGTTAATGATGGGAGCTGACATTGGAGATGTACCCTTTTTCCAAATGTAGCTACCACTTGTCCTTGGTAGTTTTAGATTCTTACTCAGTTTATGTATATTCCAAACATATGTTGTATTTATTGTTGTATCAGTTTTGCAAATATAAATTTTAGTGGCTCATGACTTGTACTACTAATTCTTGGGATATTGTGTGGAAATTTATTATCTTATTTATTGATTATTTATGGTCTTCATTAGAGTTATGTTGACTATTCCTTGGCTTAAGTAGTGGGTTGGGGTTAGGTGCCATCACGACTAGGTGAATTTTCGATTGTGACAAGTTGGTATCAGCGCTCTAGGTTCATAGGTTCTACGAATCATGATGAAGTGTCTAGTAGAGTCTTGTGGAATTGTATGATGATGTCCATAATTATCTTCGAGAGGCTACAAGGCATCTAGGAAACTTCTTATCTTTATTTCCTTATCATGCGGCATTGATTCAACTTGAAGCGTATATCTTAGCTTTGTTTCGATCCACTCGTATGTTATGTTGGGCACTCGGTATCAACCATGCATCGGCAACATGTGATGTTATGGGTAAGGTTAGAGATGTGTTCTCTGTGCTTGTGGATATATGTCACGACCATAATTACCCAACGTAGGGTGTCGTGATGGCACATAGTCTATACGACTAGGTAATCCTAATAGAAATAATCAACATAAATACTAAAGCAAGATTGATAAACTCACATAAACTTCCAAAATAGGATCTTAACGACACTCTTCCCAAAACTAATGGAACTGAATCATAAGCTTTACACGAGTACACTGTGATATCCTAGTACAACGTTGTCTAAATAAACAGTGAACGCTAGCAAAATAAGGGCAAAAGGTGACTCTGAGGCATGTGGACACCAAGCAGGTGTACCTTTAATTCTCTGAGATGTATAGCCAAATCACTAATGCCTAGCCTAATATGAGGTACCTGGATCTGCACAAAAAGATGTGCAGAAGCGTAGTATGAGTGTACCACAACGGTACCTAGTAAGTATCAAGCCTAACCTCGGTAGAGTAGTGACAAGGACACGTCAAGACACCTATTAGGAAAACATAAATAGAAAAAAATATAATAATGAGAAGTAATGGAAATAGAGGAATGGATGATAACGAAGAGGGTTAATAGCGTAGATTGATTACAATATTGTAAGCATAAATATAACAAGAAGGAAGCAAATAACGAGGACTACAATAGTCAAACACGGGCAAAAATGATATGACAAGGAAGAAGTAGCAACAAGCATTGTTCAACCGATAAATCATTTCAATATGAAATGCACAACAAGAATCACAACTGAGGTATTGTCTCGTATTCACTATTCACAATTTCAATTATAATATTTCCTTATATCACCGCAGGAACCTTACATTTAGTTTTTAAAATCATTTTTCTCAAAATAGTTACCCGCCTTTTAGCCCACCTTATCACACCGCGTGGCTTCAAGTAGTTCCCCTACTAGCAACGTGTGTATCAAGCCAACCTTTTCTCACTGCATGTGTATCAACCCTTAGCCGCAGGCATATCATTATCAGAACATATCACAACTCACACCTCATGTACCCAAATTCCACAACTTCGCAAGAGAATCGGCATAATCGATGTTTCCGTAACAAATAGTCCATGGCTCAACCACGATGCACACAAGAATCTCAACAATAACAAAATAAATGTAAATTGTTCAACAAGAAAGATATCTCAACAATTAACTTCCCCTCTACATGATACCGGATTTCACAACTTCAACACCAATAACTTAACAAGAAAATACTTCTGGAAATAACAATTTCAAATATGAATAATTCAACAATTCGATATGTAACAAGGAAAGAAGGAAGGCAATAACTTCAACTAAGCATATAAAGGGAAAACGACACTTAAGAGGTAAAACAAGTGTTAACTATGTCAAATAAATCATGTAAGGGTAGGTTAACATGTAAAAGTTGATTAACAATGAGAGGTATAACATGTTGTGACAGTTCGATTAAAGGAATGGAAATAGTTTAAATAACCTAAACCGGTCAAACATCACATATAACTCGTGTACTCACTCGCCACCTTGCGTACATAACTTTCACATAACAGAAATAGCAAAGTCAATCCCAATTCCAAAGGAGTAGTTCCCCCACACAAAGTTAGGTAAGACACATACCTCAAGTTGACCAAATCAACCCTCGAAAATAGCTTTCCCCTAAGATTTGCCTCCACGTGGCTCAAATCTAACCCAAGTTGACTTAATATCATCAAACAATACAAGGGAAAACATTTACAATAGAAAAAGCTGTGATCTTTACACTTTTTCTAAAAACTCATAGTCAATCGGGGGCTACCCAGTCAAAATTCAGGTCCAAGGGTACATTTCGACTACCCATAATCCCACGAGTCCATATATGGTCAGTTTCAAAATACGAGTCCATATCGACTCTCGAAACACAATTTCTCATTTTTTGAAAACATGACAAAATTTCCCAATTTTTTACTCTTCACATGGTTTTGATGTTCAATCTAAGATATATTAATGGAACATAGTTGAAAATTGATTAGAATCACTTACCTAATGTTTGTAGATGAACTCCCCTCTCCAAATTGCCTCCTACCGAGTCTAGGGTTCTAAAATTAGTGGATATGTTCAAAAATACCAACTCCTAGCCCTTTTGATCGGTTGCAGTTGTTGCAATTATGACATGGGTTTGTAATTTCAAAGAAAACCTTGCAAAAGCATCCACTGACAGCCTAAGAGGAGGTCGCAAGTGTGACATTGGCTTAGCATTTGTGAGGCATGTCCTCATCGCAAATGTGACTATTTCGTCGCAAATACGAACTACCCAACCTCCTGTCATTATTTGCAATTGTGAACCAGGTATCGTAATTACGACACCTGAAGCCCCCTACGAAGGTCGGAACGGCGACACCAGAGGCATCATCACGCCAGAACTTGTTTTTCAGCCTAAAACATTCTGAAACGTGCTCGTAACTCATTCGAGCAATCAGGGCTCTAGATCAACTATTCACAGGTGTGTAAGAACATCATGCAAAATTTCTCGCATGACCAAAACAGAAAAATAACATCTAGAACTACAGATCAGACACCAAAAGGCATGAATCTCAAAGTAAATTTCAAGAACTTATAGAATTGCAGCTAAGCGTCTGAATCCTACAAATTAAACTTCAAATGATACCAAATTTTGCAGAAAAGTTCTAATTATCATAACGGACCTATTCCAAGTCTAAAATAAATTGTCAACTCGATATCTATAAGTCAACCTACGATCAAACTTCTAAACATCAAATTTCTAATTTTCAGGATAACATCAAAAATCAATCTATGGACTTCCAAATTCGATTCTTGGAATATGCTCAAGTCCAAAATCACGACACAAAACTATCAGAGCCATAAAAGCACCATTCCAGGGTTTTATTTTGACAAAATTCAACCACTGGTCAACATAAAAAACTTAGGCTTCTAAACCAAGAATCAAAGGGTCTAAATCAACCCAAAAACATTTTAAGATGAAACACACATGTGTGAAGCATCAATAGGGGAAACAATACGCAATTAAACAAAACAATCGGTTAGGTCGTTACAAGATAGGCTAGTCTAGAGGACTTGAGGCCAGGTTCTAATCGAAACTTGCGCTGGATGGTTTCAGTTGTGTGAGCATGTGATTTTGGGACTTATATTCAGTTACATTCCCTAAGAGTTGAATTGCTGACCTAGTGATTAGTTGGATAGCTGACCTATTAAGTGGTCTGATAGCTACGTGATGAGTATTATGTGATTTATGACTATTCTTAGATGGTTTATATGTGGCAGAAAGAATTGGCTTGGGATGCAAAGGGCTATGGATGCTTGATTTTTGTCCTTATGTGTTGTACAATCGCGGGTTATGAGTGTATGTAGGGATATGTCAGTTACACATTTGTGGAATGAAGTATATTGTAATGTCTTGTCAACGAGTTTAACCCCGGGAAGATTAAGTGATTGCATAGTGGTTGGGACCACGACATGGTGTAGAGAGATACCAGTTTGAGGCTGAGCAGGTATGTTATCTCCTATGGGATGGTCTAAGGTTGTGTGATCCTTATGATCTTTCTGTGAAGAGTTTTCTTTCTACCAGTGGGTTATAGGTGCTGCAATTTGAGTTTGGATCACTTGACTAAGTTTTCGTGACTGTCACGAGGATGAATATGCTTAGTAGATGATTTGAGGTATTTTATGGCTAGTAATACATGAGCTTGTGAAGGATTCAGTTGAACTAATGTACCAAATCATGGACTTTTGGAATAAGGGCATTGTAGGTTATCAGATGTTACATTCTACGGTGTTGATCCAAGTAGGGTGTCTTTTGTCGATGATCAGATTGTATGGTCATGTGTTATATCAACTTGGGTCTAAGGCATATTTGTGGATCAAGTATTATTTGAAGGAGGTTGACTTCGATAATGGTATGGGGAGGGAAATTGACGGATACATGATGTACTATACTTTATCAACATATGGAAATCATAGAATGATTCAGGTTTGTTAATCTTAGTGGATGTAGTGTGCAAGGAGAAGGTATTCACTCGGTGGAATAAAGATGGGGTTACTACTTTAGGTATTTGTGTGCTAATGGGGCACAAGTCATTCGGCTCGTATTGGTGGTGCATTTGAGATTAAAGTGGAGTGGATAATTATCGAGAAGGTTTTAAACGTGTTCAAGATTCATACGTGGTATATGAGGATTTTCTTGATTTGTAAATGGCCAAGATCTGAAATTTGCATTGGATGGTATCGAGACTTGAAGTATTTCTGTATCATTATTGATTCTACATTTTAGTGTGAGATTAATGAAACAACTTCAGATTCACAGAAGGTCTCTTTAGAGTGGGTATCTTGACTGCAATACTATTGTGTGTTTAAGAGAGAATAAAGTGGCCTATGGGTCTTAAGAAGACTTTGTTTCATGGTAGGATCTCTTGTGGTGAGATTTGGTTAAGTATCGTAATGTACTGGTAAGAATAAGTGTTGACTACAATGCAAGTTAGATGAATTTGAAGGAATAGGTCAAATTGGTAGTGGTTTGGATCAACATAGTAATAGAGGTGATCAGTTCTTTTAGTGCGGTGAGACTCTATAGGTTTTTTGTGGCAATACTCTTAGGTGGGCGATCTGTGTTACTTGGTTGAGTTATAGGGTTTGAGTTCTGATTGCTTAGCTATGTGCAAATGGGTTTCGAAGAGTTCTCGATGGTGTTGACCACGACTTGGGTTTTTTCTATAGGCATGGGAAGTTTGTTGTGTATCATGTTTTTTCTCCTGGATGGGGTCATATGGAAGGTTTCTGGCTGATGGAGTGTGTATCCTTGTTTTGATTGAGATTTGATAATGGGGTTTCCATTTTTTCATATAATGGATTGATAGATGTGGTGTGACGTAGGGGATTGAGGTTTGCATGTACAAGGTTGCGATTCCATTTCGAAGGGAAGATCATGAGTTCTAGACATCATGGACAGTTTCAGATTATTAGAAAAATGGCGTCACTAACTGGTATCACCTAAGAAAAGAGCACATTTCAGAAGGCACAATATGTGTTTACTTGCAGATGCTTGACTGGTATTACAAGAAACCTGGTTGTTGTCTGCTGGTGTTAAAATTGTGCTACTTGGTGCGGAAGATTCATGGAAGTGTCTTTCATAGATGATAGTGTATGGAGGATGTGTCAGTCATTTGAGTGGTGGAGTTGAGATCGGATAAGGAGATTCTTGTATTATTGGGTTGTGGAGACTAAAGTTCTCAAAGGCAAACTATTTCTTGGTTGTGGAATGTGAAGATATTTCCATATTTAGACAACTGATGGTATGTGTTATGGATAGGTTACTGGGGATTTTGGAAGGTTATTTACATGATGTGGATGATCAGAGTGGATTTGGGGGCCCATTGGTAGGTCGAATGAGAATGTGTACTTTATATCAAATCATATTTGTTTACTCCGTGAAGTAAGTGTTGAGGGGTGTGGAATTAAATAGAGTTGATCTTATTTGTGTATTAATATTCTCCATGTGTTACCCTCCTATGCTACGATGGGTTGTGAGAGTGTTGGCTAGTTACACATATGATGCAATTCTGTTTGGGCCTAGTGGCAAAATTCGAGTGAGATGGATCTTGAGGTTTTGAATAGTGGATTGCGCGTTGGTTATGGTCTTCCTATTTGTGGCATATTGTGCTATATGTTTCTCCATTATTATGGTCATGCACTTCTCGTGTTTGCTGTTGATATACACATGTCTGGTGAATATGAGAATTTGGCAATAGGTAATTCATGTGGACGGGTATGTGTGGATTGGGTTGCGCGCCGGAACCTAATTATGTTGGAATATGATCTTTGGTGCTTATTTTGTATGTTTTGTTTCTCCTATATTAGATGGATTCATAGAAATACATTTTGTGGTGGTATCTATTGGGCTTGTGGGACAATACTCTCATTTGGTTCTCCATTCATCATTGGTAACATTCGAGTAGTTGCTTGTTTGGTGCACATATTGCAAGGATATGTAGCTCTAGGTGGTATTGATGTGGCATGCCGGTCGAGTAGCTTGTACTGGATGAGATGAGGTTATTTGACCGAAAAAGAGTGCTATCAGATTTGATTGAGATTTGTTTGGAAGAATACTAATAAGAGACATCTCAGAATTTGGCTATAGTTCTTGAGGGGCGAGAGATCTCCATGACTTAATGATTTGATGAGTGGTTATGAGTTTCTACCTATTTCTTTTATCCTTGGTAGTGTATGAAGGTTCATGACAAGGTTTTATTTTAGATGAGGTATGTCGCCGGTACCAGGTTTGTTATTTAGCAGCTATTGTGTTCGGAAGTTATTGCTATGGGTACCTGAGTTATATGGAATAGCATATGATTATATCTTGGAATATGATTATGGCTTGATAAAAATTGTTTAGGCTTATACTGTTTATAGATACGAGAATGGGGTCTTATGATGAACTCAAGATGTTGGAGATTGGGTTCTAAGGTTTATGGACTAAGGTTGAAGTACGGATCTTCAATTAGATTGTGTTGTTAGGCTTATATGGATTAAGGTGACATGTGATTGCCCGTGGGTATGTGTATGGTGAGTTTATATGGTGATTTGATGGCTTTGTACTAACCCTTGGCACATTGAGAACGGATGTATGTTTAAGTGAGGGAGAATGTAATGACCCAATTGGTCGTTTTGAGCATTAGCATTTCGGTTAGTGGTTTCAAGTTTGAGTAGCTTCATATGGTGTATTATGACTTACGTGTATGATCGTTTTTGAGTGGTTTAGGATTAATTTTGAAGAATAATTCTCAATTTGGAAGGTTTAATTTTAAAACTATGACCAAGTTTAATTTTTGTGTATTTGACCTCGGATCAATGTTTTGAATTTTTGACTTAAGCGTAATACTGGATTTGCATTTGGATGTTTCGAAGAAGGTTTTAGCTCTACTTGGCAAAAATTTGCAATTTGAAGGTTTGGAACGTTCATCGGTTTGAACGAGGGTTAGCTTCAATGTTATCGGGTTTGGATTGTGATTTTGGGAGTTGGGATAGATCCACTGTGTTATTTGGGACTTGTATGAAAAATTTGAGGTCATTCAGAATTATTTAGGCGTATTGAGTGTAAGTTATGAATTTGAAAATGTTAATTAATTCCTTAGGCTTGAATTTGGGTGTGATTCTTGATTTTTATATTGTTTTGTGCGAGTTGAGGTATCGAATATGTCCATGTAATGTTTTAGGATTGGTTGGCATGATTGGACGCGGTCTCGGGCACCTTAGGGTGTTTCAGCTTGATTTCAGACCATTTTGGATTAAGTTGAATTTGCTGCAGTTTTGCTGAGTTCGGTACTTCCGCATCTGCTGAAAAATGGTTGCAAATGTGAAGCCGCAGAAGAGACCTTCGTTGCGCATATGAAGATTTGGTATGGCAGGGGGAATGTCCGTAGATGTGAGTACTTTCCGTAGAAGCGGGCGCACAGGTGTGGATGGATGACTGCAGATGTAGTTGGTCAGATTTTTAAGTGGGATCGCAGATACGGGATTTTTCCCCACTGATGCGGTATTCGGTCCGCAAATGCGGTTAGCTGGGAAAATTATTTATTTCTTGGGGTTTAGTTGTTTTATAATATTTTGGAGTTATGGAGATCAGCTAGAGGAAAATTTTGGACGGTTTTTCACTACAATTGGAGGGGTAAGTGTACTTTACCTGATTATGATGATAAATATTGATTATCCATGGATTATTACACCTAGTGTATGCGAATTAATGTGAAATTTGGGGTTTCTTTAATATAGTTTTGGAGAGTGAATATTGGTAATTTTGGGGGTCGGTTTGAGGTTCGATTTCGATGAAATGCAGATATTTGGACTCGTATTGGAATGGGTGTTCAGGATTTGTGAGTTTTTTTAGGTTCGGTTGTGCAGCTCGGGGTTGAATTTTGTTTTGACTTTGCATAATTGAATCTATATCATAACATTATTTTTTGGGATTATTTTCTATGGCTTTTATTGATATTATTAAGTTTTTAGCTAGATTCGAGTCGTCTGGAGGTTGATTCCCGTGGGAAGGGATTCTTAGATTATTGATTTGGCATGCTTGACGTAAGTATATTACCTAAACTTGGTTGAAGCACCAGCTGCTTGAATTATTAGTGTTGGCTATGAGCAATAGGTGGCGCATATATGAGGGGATTGAGTCGATGCGCGTGCACTAGGATATTATCCATGCTCGGGATAGGGATTAGGTTGTTATATGCCTTGAATTGATTTCTAATCTTTATGTTATCATATTTTTCCTATGTTGTACCCCTTTGCGAGTTCATTAAATCATGATAGTGATTATTGATTAGTTGATCTCCTGTTCAAACATGTTAACTGTTATTATCGTTGCGTAATTGTCTAATTTGAACTATGATAGTACACTTCGCACATGCCTACACCTTAGCGTGTGTCTTATATCAGCCCATGAGTATGCCAGTTGACATTCGTTGTTCATGTACATGTATTCTTATATATGTTTTGTATTTTATATGGACTGAGTTTATAGCACGTGAGTTGTCCCTAAGGATATGAGTTATGTTGTCATGTGAGTTGTCTGTGTAATGGTTATATATTGCACGTTAGTTGTGTGTGGGTAAAGATCCATCTCCTAAAGGTTACCCTCTCATGTTTCTCTCTTGATGGTGTACACGCGATATGAGGGGAACTAATAAATGATTGTTTTGGTTATTGCATTTCTTCTCTACTTGCAATTTCCTTGGATGTATGCCTGATTTTGCGACATCTCTTCTATATTTGCTAGCTCTGGGGTGTATACATACCTTTATGCATATCCTCTTTATATTATACCTTATGTGTTGAGACGAGACACGGTACATATCTTCTCTATATGTGAATCCGTGTGACTTGACTTGTTTAATCATGCATATATTCTCAATATGCAATTGTTGAGGAATTAATTAAGGTTCCATGCATATCTTCTCTATATGCAACTGGTGAAATATTATCTGTTATTTCAAGCATATGTTTGTATGATGGATTGTTAACTGAAACAAAGCATGTTACGTTATTTTGTGGACCAAGGAGGCCGTATCTATGATTTATCACTTGTTAATATTATTGTTGTTTATTTGTGATATTTATGAAGTGAAAAATTATTAGAAAGTATCATTAATAATTCTTGTCACTATTACCTCACCGAGATAAGTTATGATATTTGTTGAGTACATAGAGTTAGTTGTTCTCATACTACACTTCTACACCTTGTGTGTAGATCTTGGAGCTGAGATGCTATGGATGACAGGAGCTGGCATTGAAGATGTACCTGCTTTCCGGATGTAGCTACCACTTATCCTTGGTAGTTTTAGATTCGTACTTTGCTTATGTATATTTTAAACAGATATTGTATTTATTGTTCTACCGACTTTGTAAATTTAAATCATAGTGGCTCATTACGTGTACTACGAATTCTTGGGATATGGTATGCAAACTCAGAAATTTTGTTACTTGATTATTTATGATCTTAATTAGAATTGTCTTGATTATCGCTTGGCTTACCTAGCAGGTTTGAGTTAGGTGCCATAATGATTAGGTGGATTTTGGGTATGACAATTGCAAAAGCGACATTATTTATCGCAAATGTGAAAAGACTGGGTAGTGTATTATGTTTCAGGGTTTTTCATATTTTATCACATTTTGATATGGGAAGCTCCTATTGGAGCAATTTTAGAGGAAATTTTTACCGCTTGGGTTAGGGTAAGTGTTATTGACTTGGATTTGAATATTGTTGTTAATTTCATCCTTTAATATTTGGCAAATGATTAGTGAATTTAAGTGAGAAATTGGAGATTTTTTCAAAACATTTTTTAAAAGAAAAATAAGGATTTGAACCCGATTCAGATTAGGATTTGGATGTAACTTGTATATTTGGACTCATATTTTAATAGGTTATTGGGATTTGTAATTTTCGTCGGGTTCCACGATGAGATCCCGCGTTGACATATGAATATTGATAAAGATCAGAGCTTTATTACTTGGAATCCATTTCTACAGTCACGTGTGATGTTATTGAGTTGTTTTTATCAAGATTTGACCCGTTCAGAGACCTATCCGAGAGGCAAGGGCTTTTTAGAGTTTGATTTGGTTTGTTTGAGGTATCTTGCCTAATACTGTGTGGAGGACTACCCATTAGCATTTGGCTTTAATTGTTTATTCGTGTTATGTGCGCAACGACGTGTACACCAGGTGATGAACGTATGTTGATACCAAATCATTCCCTCATATATATATATATATATATATATATGTCACGACCCCAAATACTAAACCGACTGTGATGGCGCCTATCATGGAACTAGGCTAGCCAACAATCACATATTTACAATTTCTTATCAAAATTTCCAACGCATTTTCAACATTTAATAAATGTATATACATTTCTGAATATTTTAAGCAAAACAAAGCAGCTAAACAGTCTACAACCATCCCCAAGTTCCGGAGCCAACATGTCATGAGCATCTAAGAATAACAGCAAAAATTCTACTATCATAATACAAAATCTCGTAACGAAGAACTAAGTACAAAGTAAGAAAGGGAAACAGAGATGCTGCGGAAGCTGACCAACTACCTCTATGTCAAGACTCCGGCTCCGCACGGATATAGATGACTAATGCTCGGTACCAGCACCTGTATCTGTACACAGGGGTGTAGGGAGTAATGTGAGTATGCCAACTCAGTATTAATAAAAATAAATCAAGTCTAAGCAGTAAGAAACACATAAGATCAAATCATCCGTTCACAATAAGAACAACCTTTCTTTCCAAAAGTATATATATATATATATATATATATATATATATATATATATATATATATCAAATCATCCAACATCATGTTGTTGAAATCAACATGCTTTAAAAGCCAATTTCAGCAAAATCCTTTGAAAAATGTGTTTTCCAACAATTTCAGAAATAAAAATACACGAAGACTTTAGTGTAAAATGAAATAAATCATAAATAGCCCCTCGGGCCAAAACCTCACTTAGCATGCCTCACAATCCCTCAGTATCCGCCCCTCGGGCAACCTCACTGTCAATCTTGCCTCCCATTCACTCGTCTCTCGGTACTCGGCACTCGCACTTAGTAGGTACCTGCGCTCACTGGGGTGTGTACAGACTCCGATGGGGCTCCTTCAGCCCAAGCGCTAAAATCAAGCCACCATCAATATATGCTAAATGAACAAGGCCCAATCGAAAACTATCAATTCTAGGCGCAATTCCCGAAATTGGCACCAGTAGCAGCTTTGCTGCAAAATTACAAGCCCAAACCTCCATTAACCCTCCGAAATCAATCCCGAACCCCTCGGGACCCCAACCAAAAATACTAACAATTCCCATAACCTTATTCGAACTTAGTCGAGCCTTTGAAACACCAAAAACAATGCAAAAACACCAAAATCACATCAAATTCAAGCCTATGAACTTTGAAATTTCTAAATTTCGCCAATGATGCCGAAACCAACCAAAACACGTCCGAATGGCCTGAAAATTTGCACACATGTCAAAAATGACACTACGAACCTATTCCAACTTTCCAACACTACGAACCTATTCCAACACATTCCGACCGCGATAGCTAACTTTCCATTGCCGACCGAAATCGTCAAAAACACAAGTTCGCCATTCAAGAAAAATTCTACACAAGACATCAAAACCACATTCTGAACACACTTTTATGTCCCAAATCATCTAACGTAACTATCCGAGCCATAAAATCTAAATTTCGATGTCGTTTACCAATAAGTCAACTTCTAGTTAACTTTTCCAACTATTAAGCCAATTTAAGAGGCTAAGTGTCTCAGTTCTCACCACACCACTCCGAGCCCGAACCAACCGACCCAATACACCATAAATGGGCTAAGAAACATATGATAAAGTAGGAAAAGGGGAAAAGAGGCTAATCTCAAAGAACGACTGGACGGGTCATTACATCCTCCCCTTCTTAAAAAACGTTCATCCTCGAACGGGTCTAGAAACATACCGGAGTCTCAAATAAGTAAGGATATCATCTCCGCATCTCCTGCTCGGTCTCCCATGTCGAATCCTCCACCGACTGCCCCTTCCACTGAACCTTTATTGAAGCTATATCCTTAGACCTCAGCTTTCTGGCCTGACGGCCCAAAATAGCCACTGGCTCTACCACATATGACATATCACCCTCGAGCGGAACCATGATGAAGTCCAAAACATGAGACGGGTCACCAACATAATTTCAGAGCATCTAAACATGGAAAAACGGATGAATACTCGATAAGCTGGGAGGCAAGGCAAGTCTATAGGCCACCTCCCCAATCCTCTGAAGTACCTCAAATGGCCCAATGAACAGGGGACTCAACTTTTCCCTCTTTCCGAATCTCATAACACCCTTCATGGGTGACACCTTCAGCAGCACCTTCTCCCCAACCATGAAAGACACATCTCAGACCTTCCGGTCCGCATAACTCTTCTACCTAGACTACGCCGTGCGAAGCCGCTACTGAATCAACTTTGCCTTACCCAACGCATCCTAAACCAAGTCTGTGCCCAATAGTCTAGCCTCGCGCTACTCAAACCAACCAACCGGAGATCTGCACCTCCTACCATATAAAGCCTCATACGGGTCCATCTGGATACTCGACCGATAACTATTATTATATGCGAACTCCACGAGTAGCAGAAACTGGTCCCATGAACCCCAAAAATCAGTGACACATGCACATAACATATCCTTCAAAGTTTGAATAGTACGCTCCGACTTCCCGTCGGTCTGAGGATGAAACGATGTGCTCGACTCAACCTGAGTACCTAATTCCCTCTGCACGACCCTCCAAAATTGAGTACCTCTGTCAGAAATGATATAAACTGGAACACCATGCAATCGGACAATCTCCTTGATGTAAATCTCAGTTAACCGCTCTGAAGAATAAGTAGTACCAGTAGGAATGAAGTGCACGGACTTGGTTAACTTATCCACAATAAACTATATGGAATCAAACCTCCTGAAAGTACGTGGAAGCCCAGTTACGAAGTCCATCGTGATCCGCTCCCACTTCTACTCCGGAATATCTAATCTCTGAAGGAATCCACCCGGTCACTGCTGCTCATACTTGACCTGCTGATAGTTCAGACACCGAGCCATGAACTCAACAATATCCCTCTTCATCCTCCTCCATCATTAATGTTGTCTCAAATCATGATACATCTTTTCGTCAATCGGATGGATGGAACACCGTGAACTATGGGCCTCAGCTAGAATACAATCTTGAAGCCCATCCATATTGGGCACGCAAACCCGACGCTGCATCCTCATGACCCCATCATCACCAATAACCACATCCCTGTCATCACCGTGACAGACCCTGTCTTGAAGAACGAGCAAGTATGGATCATCATATTGGCGTGCTCTAATGTTATCATAAAGAGAAGACTTGGAGACTATACAAGCCAATACCTGTGGTGGCTCTGATAGCTCAAATCTCACAACTGACCTGCTAAAGCCTGAACATCAAATTCTAAAGGTCGCTCTGCTGCTGAAAGGTAGGATTGACTCCCCAAACTCTTCGCTCTGCGACTCAGGGCATCGACCACTACATTGGCCTTCCCCGGATGATATAGAATGGTGAGGTCATAATCCTTTAGAAGCTCCAACCATCTCCGCTGATGAAAATTCAGATCCTTCTGTTTAAGCAGATGCTGCAAACTATGGTGATCTGTGAAAATCTCACAATGCACTCCATATAAATAATGATGCCAAATCGTCAAGGCGTAGACAATAGCTGCTAGCTCAAGATCGTGCACTAGATAATTCTTCTCCTGCACCTTCAACTGTCTTGACGCGTAGGAAATCACCCTACTGTCCTGCATCAAAACCCCTCCAAGGCCAACTCTCGAGGCATCACAGTAAACTGTATAAGAACCTGAACCTATAGGTTAAACCAATACCGGAGCTATGTCTAAAGCTGACTTGAGCTTCTGAAAGCTCTCCTCACACACCTCAGTCCACCTGAACTGTGCACCCTTTTGGGTCAGCCTAGTCATAGGTGCTACAATAGATGAAGATCCCTCTACAAAACGGCGATAGTACCCTACCAAACCAAGGAAACTGTGAATCTCGATAGCCGATGACGGTAGGCCAGCTCTACAATAGATGATTTGACGGTCCCGGAGGATCCATAGGAAATGGGACTTGGCATATGCCCGGAATCGAATTCCGAGGTCCCAAGCCGGAGAAATGAATTTTTGAGTAAAAATTGTTTTTGAAAATATTTAAGGAAATTGAAAATGAAATCTGATTAGAAAGTAATGGTATCGGGCCCGTATTTTGGTTCTGGTGCCCGGTACAAGTCTTATATATGATTTAAGCACTTTATTTGAAGTTTGGTTGAAATTGGACGTCATTTGACGTGTTTCAGACTTAGAATGGAAAATTTGATGTTTTATGAAATTTGATAGAATTCATGGATTTCGAGGTTTGATTCATTGTTTTTGATGTTATATTGGCGATTTGATCGCACGGTTAAGTTCGTAGGATGTTGTTGAGTCAGAGCATGTGATTTGTTAGGAGCCCTGAGGGCTCGGGAGTGTTTTGGAGGTGCCTCAGAGTGATTATTAACTTAGAAAAATTCCTGGTTTTGCATCAGCCGTTGCAGGTCCCATTTGTTCTTCGCGATCGCGAAGCCTCTTCCGCGTTCGCGAAGCTTTAAGCTCTTCCTTTATCGCGTTCACATCCATACCCTCGCGATCGCGTAGGGTTATTTGACCCTGAGGGCTAAGCCCTCTTTTCCTCTTCATGTTTGCATACACTTGACCGCGTTCGTGTAGCTTTGCAGGTCTCCTTCATCGCGTTCGCGTGATGTCCCACGCATTCGCGTAAGTCAACTTCTGGACCACAATTTTTACTTTTCGCAATCGCGTCCTCCCTTCCGTGATCGTGATGGTCTATCCAGTCTAACCTTCGCGAACGCGACTTCCCTTCCGCGATCGCGCAGGGCAATTTTGCCCAGTTATATATAAATATTTCCAGAACCAGTAGCTACGGGATTCACTTAGGAATGGTGACGAGTATCTATACATCGGTGTCCATTGAAGCCTTCCTTCACCAAAAATTATTGGGTTAGTAAATTTTAACTCGTTTCCTTCATTTTTCATCCATATTTAATGAATTCCTAAGCTTAAAACATGCAAATTAGAGTAGAAAATTCTGGAATTTGGTTAGAGTTAACCCTTTTTGAATTTTCTTGATTTAGACCTCGTTTTGAGGTCAAATTTGAAAGAAAATTATATATTCGGGCTCGTGGGTGAATGTGTGACATGGTTTTGGTCCGAGCCTCGTGTTTGGGCCAAGCGGGCCGAGGTCGAATTTTGGTATTTTTGGAAGAATGCTAGAAAATGGATAATTAGGCTATGTAATTGAATCATTGTATCCTTATTGATGTACTTGAGTTGATTATGTCTAGATAATACCATTCCAGAGTTGAATTCTAAAGGAAAGGCAGTGTTAGAGGGTTGATTGCTTTATTTTGGACCGAGGTAAGTGTTCGGTCTAAACTTAGCTTGAGGGAATAGGAGTTGAATATAATTTTCTACTTGCTACTTGCTAATTGCCTAATACGATGTATAGGCATGGTGACGAGTATGTATACATCGGTGTCTAGCATGACCGTGAGTCTTTATATTGTGAATATTCTGATTTTGTGATAATTTCCATACTTAATTGATGATTTCTATAAATTGTGACGAATTATGAAGAAATATGAGATAGTATGTCTTTGGAGCATTGGCTCAGATTGTGAATTGAATAATGAAGAAAAATGAGATAGTATGTCTTTGGAGCATTGGCTCAACTTGTGAATTGAATAATGAGGAAATATGAGATATTTCATTCTTTGGAGCATTGGCTCAACTTGTGAATTGAATAATGAAGAAAAATGAGATAGTATGTCTTTGGAGCATTGGCTCAACTTGTGAATTGAATAATGAGGAAATATGAGATATTTCATTCTTTGGAGCATTGGCTCAACTTTTGAATTGAATAATGAGGAAATATGAGATATTACATTGTTTGGAGCATTGACTCAATTTGTGAATTGAATAATGAGGAAATATGAGATATTACATCCTTTGGAGCATTGGCTCAAGTGATAGAAAAAATCACGGAAATGAAAGTGAAAGAAAGAGAAAGAATTACTAAAGTATACCCTTGCTGTCATTGTTGCTTTTGATATTGTTCCCTTGCCGGGATTTAATTGTTGAATTATTGTTCCCTTGTCGGGATTCCTATATCTGCTCTGTTTACTTCCTTGACCTTGTTTCTGATTGTTGTTTGGGTGAGGAAGAGTGTTAAAGCACGAAGGGTGATGTCGTGCACTTGTCTTAGTGAGAATGAGAGTAAAGCACGAAGGGTGATGTCGTGCACTTGTCTTAGTGAGAATGAGAATAAAGCACGAAGGGTGATGTCGTGCACTTGTCTTGGTGAGATATGAGAGTAAAGCACGAAGGGTGATGCCGTGCATTGTTTGATAGTGTGAGGAAAGAGTGTAAAGCACGAAGGGTGATGCCGTGCCGTACGACGAACCATTCCGTACTATATTCATTTATTATACAGTGAGGGAAAAGAGTAAAAGCACGAAGGGTGATGCCGTGCCATGATTCACATTGATTACATTATACATTGCATAGTGATGACGAGAGTAAAAGCACGAAGGGTGATGCCGTGCCATGATTCACATTGATTACATTATACATTGCATAGTGATGACGAGAGTAAAAGCACGAAGGGTGATGCCGTGCAAGTTTGTGATTTCTTATCCTTATTGATATGTTGGGTTTGATGTTCTTTTCCCTATTGAGATTTCCTATATGAGACTGTTATCTCCCCACAACATGTTCCCCTTCCTTTATTAATTGTTCTCTCCCTATATTCTTATCCGTTGTATATATGTATATCTATTTATTTGAACAGCACAGGTTTATTCGGTAGTCTGGTTCTAGCCTCGTCACTACTTCGCTGAGGTTAGGCTTGGCACTTACTCAGTACATGGGTTCGGTTGTACTGATGCTACACCTGCACTTCTTTATGTTGTGCAAATTATGCAGCCGGACCCGGAGGACATCATTAGTGGGAGTGTCTTCCAGCTCATCATAGAGGCTTCAAGGTATACTCACTGGCGTTCGTGGGAATTGGCGTCTCTTCTATCCCCTTGTCTTCGATTCTGTCTTGTTTTTCCTTTAGTTTCAAAGGCAGACATGTATTTCCTTTCGGACTTGTATTTAGCACTCTTAGACAGTTCGTGAGTTTGTGACTCCAGGTTTTGGGAAATTTACGCGTTGTTGTATTATGTTACCCTTATTTAGCTTGAAACCACCTTTAAATTACACTGTTAAATAGTGAGCCGTTTAGTTTATCCTATTAAATTGGTGTTAATTTGCTAGTTTATTTATATACGTTGGCTTGTCTAGCAGGTTCAATGTTAGACGCCATCACGGCCCGATGGAGGGATTTCGGGGCGTGACAGATAATACCAAATATTCTGTTGTCATAATACAAAATCTCGGAACGAAGAACTAAGTACAAAGTAAGAAAGGGAAACAGAGATGATGCGGATGCTCAAAAGCTACCTCTATGTCCTGACTCCGGCTCCGCACGGAAATAGATGACCAACGTTCGATACCGGCACCTGTATCTGCACACATGTGTGCAGAGAGTGATGTGAGTGTGCCAACTCAGTAGTAATGAAAATAAATCAAGTCTAAGCAGTAAGAAACACATAAGATCAAATTATCAGTTCACAATAAGCACGACCTTTCTTTCAACCAATATATATATACACATATGAAATCAAAATGTTTTAAAAGGCAATTTCAGTAAAATCCTTTAAAAATGTGTTTTCCAACAATTTCAGAAAAAACAAAATACCCGAAGAGTTTAGTGTAAAATGAAATAAATCATAAATATCCCTCAGGCCAAAACCTCACTCAGCATACCTCATAATCACTTAGTATCTGCCCCTCGGGCAACCTCACTGCCACTCATGCCTCCCAATCACTCGTCACTCATCACTCGGCACTCGTGCTCAGTAGGTACCTGTGCTCACTAGGGGTGTGTACAGACTCCGGAGGGGCTCCTTCAGCCCAAGCGCTAAAATAAAGCCACCTCGTGGCATCTCATATCCTCACAATCAGGACCTCGGCCTCACTCAGTCAGAAACTCTCAGTAAGCCCCTCGAGCCATCAGTAAAATGGGGGTACTCGACCCAAAACGTCATTTTATAACTCAAATAGTGTAATTAAGGCTGAGTTTCGAAAATAGTAAAGCATAGTATGACTGAGTGTAAATCATAAGTCAACACAATGAGGAAATAGAAGTAAAAAGCCCCAAAGGGGTCTAAACAAGTCGGCACAAGGCCCTAAAGATGGCTTACAACCCAAATATAGCAATAGTTTTCGAACACAATAGTTGCCACGAAAAGGACCAGGTCCAAATCCAAAACAAAATCAGTGCGCACCACACACTCGTCATCCGACATGTGCGCCACTCTAAAAATAGTGAGAAAATACGAAGTACGGTGCTTCATACCCTCTGGACACAATTTCTAGTCATTACTTACCTCCACCCGGGCCAAAATACAAATCTGTGATGCTCTTGCCCCTCAAATCGTCTCCCGATTGCTCCGAATGTAACCAAAACAAGATTAACATCATCAATATACGCTAAATGAACAAGGCCAATCGAAAACTATCAATTTTTGGCACAATTCCCAAAATTGGCAAAACTTGAGCCCCGGGCCCACGTCTTGAAATTCGATAAAAATCGCGTCACAAGAATCCTTATCCTTTCCCGAGTCTACACATATAAAATGCATCAAAATCCGACCACAAACGACCCCTAAATTCCTTAATTGTCTCAATTTCCCAAGTCCTAAACCCCAATTTATGCCATTTAATCCATTAATTCCAAACCTAATCCATCACATAATAAGATAGAATCGAGTTTATAGTCCGACAAACTTACCTCCACAGAAGACCCTCGAAATACTTTTTCAAATTGCTCCCAAATTAACTCAAACCGCATGCAAAAGTGAAGAAAAATGCCAAAAATTCATGGAGGCACATTTTATATTTCCTGTCCCATGAAACCGCACCTGAGGCAAAAATCACGCACCTGCAGTCCCAGGTGCGCACCTTCAAAAAATTACTTAAACTCCAAATTCTGCACCTGCCACTCAGCAGGTGCGGTCCCACATCTGCATTTGCGATCCCTCTCTGAGCTGCCCAAAATCCCCATCAATGGATTCCTTTCCGCTTTTGTGGGCCCGCACCTGCGGTTCCCCATCAGCAGGTGCGGTCACACCAGTAAAATGGCAGCAGCAGCAACTTTGCTGCAAAATTACAAGCCCAAATCTCCGTTAACCCTCCGAAATCAATCCCAAGCCCCTCGGGACCCCAACCAAAAATACCAACAGGTCCCATAACTTATTCGAACTTATTCAAGCCTCCGGAATACCAAAACCAACACAAAAACACCAAAATCACATCAAATTCAAGCCTATGAACTTTGAAATTTCTAAATTCTGCCATTGACGCCAAAACCAACCAAAAACACGTCCGAATGACCTGAAATGGCACACACGTTCAAAATGATACTACGAACATGTTCCAACTTCCGAAATTCCATTCCGACCGCGATAGCTAACTTTCCAGGAAAGACAACTTTCCCCTCTTCTCGAACCTCATAACACCCTTCATGGGTGACACCATCAACAACACCTTCTCCCCAACCGGGAAAGACATATCTCGGACCTATTTGTCCGCATAACTCTTCTGCCTAGACTACATCATGCGAACCCGCCCCTGAGTCAACTTCACCTTATCCACGACATCCTGAACCACATCTGTGCCCAATAGCCTAGCCTCGCCCGGCTCAAACCAACCGGAGATCTGCACCTCCTACCATATAAAGCCTCATACGAAGCCATCTGGATACTCGACCGATAACTATTATTAAATGCAAACTCCTCGAGTTGCAGAAACTGGTCCCATGAACCCCCAAAATCAATGACACATGCACGCAACATATCCTCCAAAATGTGAATAGTACGCTCGGACTGCCCATCGGTCTGAGGATGAAATGTTGTGCTCAACTCAACCTGAGTACCTAACTCCCTCTGCACGGCCCTCCAAAATTGAGATATGAACTGAGTACCACCGTCAAAAATGATAGAAACTGGAACCCCATGCAGTCAGACAATCTCCGTGATGTAAGTCCCAGCTAACCGCTTCATAGAATAAGTAGTACCAACAGGAATGCATTGCGCGAACTTGGTTAGCTGATCCACAATAACCCATATAACATCAAACCTCCTAAAAGTCCATGGAAGCCCAACTACGAAGTCCATGGTTATCCGCTCCCACTTCCACTCCGGAATATCTAATCTCTGAAGCAATCCACCCCATATCTGGTGTTCATACTTGAACTTATGACTGTTGAGACACCGAACCACAAACTCAACAATATCCCTCTTCATCCGCCTCCACCAATTATGTTGTCTCAGATCCTGATACATCTTTGGGGTACCCGGATGGATGAAATACCGTGAACTATGGGCCTCAACTAGAATTAAATCTTGAAGCCCATCCATATTGGGCACGCAAACCCGACCGTACATCCTCATGACCCCATCATCAAAAATAACCACATCCCTGGCATCGCCGCGACGGACCGTGTCCTAAAGAATAAGCAAATGTGGATCATCATACTGGCGTGCTCTAATCTGATCATAAAGAGAAGACCTGGAGACTACACAAGCCAATACCCGTGGGGGCTCTGATAGATCCAATCTCACCAAGTGACCTGCTAAAGCTTGAACATCAAGTGCTAAAGGTCGTTCTACTGCTGGAAGGTAGGCTAGACTCGCCAAACTCTCCGCTCTGCGACTAAGGGCATCGACCACTACATTGGCCTTCCACGAATGATATAGAATGGTAAGGTCATAATCCTTGAGAAGCTCCAACCATCTCCTCTGACGCAAATTCAGATCCTTCTACTAAAGTAGATGCTGCAAACTATGGTGATCACTGAAAATCTCACAATGCACTCCATAAAAATAATGGCGCCAAATCTTCAAGGCGTGGACAATAGCTGCTAGCTCAAGATCGTACACTGGATAATTCTTCTCATGTACCTTCAGCTGTCTGGACGCGTAGTCAATCACCCTACCATCCTGCATCAAAACTGCTCCAAGTCCAACTCTCGAGGCATCACGGTAAACTGTATAAGAACCTGAACCCATAGGCAAAACCAATACCAGAGTTGTAGTCAAAGCTGACTTGAGCTTCTGAAAGCTCTCCTCCACTCCTCAGACCACCTGAACTGTGCACCCTTCTGGGTCACCTTGGCCATAGGTGGTGGAATAGATGAAAATCCCTCTACAAAACAGCGATAGTACCCTTCCAACCCTAGGAAATTGTGAATCTCGATAGTCGATGAAGGTGTAGGCCAGCTCTGCACTGACTCTATCTTCTTTGGATAAACCTGAATACCCTCACTGGACATCACGTGCCCCCAAGAGTGCTACTAAATCAAGCCAGAACTCACACTTCGAAAATTTTGCATATAACTTCTTCTCCCTCAAGGTCTGAAGCACAACTCTCAAATGCTACGCATGATCCTCCCGAGATCGGGAATACACCAAGATATCGTCAATAAACACGATGAAAAAAGAATCCAGATAAGGCCAAAATCCACTGTGCATTAAGTGCATAGAGGTTGCTGGGGCATTGGTCAGCCTGAATGACATAACCAGAAACTCATAATGACCATATCTAGTCCTGAAGACAGTCTTCGGGATGTCGGGCCCCCGAATCTTCAACTGATGATAGCCAGAACGCAAGTCAATCTTGGTAAATACCCTGGCACCTTGCAGCTGATAAAACAAGTCATCTATACGAGGCAAGAGATACCGGTGCTTTACCATAACCCTGTTCAGCTGCTGATAATCTATACACATACGCATAGAACCATCCTTCTTTTTCACAAACAACACCTGAGCACCCCAAGATGACATAATAAGCCTAATGAACCCCTTATTTAGGAGTTCCTGAAGCTGCTCCTTTAAATTCTTAAGCTCCGCGGGCGCCATACGATAAGGTGGAATAGAAATGGGCAAAGTGCCTGGTACCAGGTCAATACCAAAGTCAATATCCTTGTCAGGTGGCATGCCTCGAAGGTCTATAGGAAACACGTCCAGAAAGTCACGGACCACAGGAACCGAATCAATAGTGGGAGTCTCACCACTGACATCCCTCACGAAAGCCAGATACGATAAACACCCCTTGTTAACCATACACTAGGCCTTCAGATAGGAAATTAACCTGCTAGGCACATACTCAGAAGAACCTCTCCACTCAACTCTTGAACATCCTAACATAGCTAAGGTCACGGTCTTAGCATGACAATCAAGAACAACATGACACGGAGATAGACAATCCATACCCAATATTACGTCAAAATGAACCATGCTAAGTAACAATAGGTCCACTCAGGTCTCCAAACCCCCAGTAGATATCACACATGACCGATGCACACGGTCCAAAGCAATAGTATCGTTTACCGGAGTCGACACATGAACCTATGTAACTAGAGACTCATGGGGCATATCCAGAAAATGGGTAAAATATGATGAAACATAGGAATATATAGAACCAGAGTCAAATAAAGCCAAAGCATCTCGACGACAGACTGAGACAATACTTGTGATCACTGCATCAGAGGTCATAGAATCTGGCCTGGCTGGAAGTGCATAGATATGAGCCTGGCCCCCACCTTCACGGCCTCCCCTTCTAGGGCGGTCCTTGGCGGTCTGGCACCCACCCTTAGCTATCTCGGCAGGTGGTGAAGTGACTAGAGCCAAAGTAAGGGCTGGCACCTCTACTGAGAAGAACTACCAGAACGACAGGGACACTGCCTCCACATGTTTCCAAACTCTCTACACTCAAAAGAACTCTGTGGAGCTGGAGACGGGGACTGATAGAAACCCCTGGCACCAGAATGGCTACTAGAACAATCATGCATAGAGGAACTCTGAACTGGTGGTGCTCGAGCTGCACTCTGGGCTGGGAGGGCATCGAATGAAGAAATTCCTGGTTGAGAACATTGGGGACCATGCCCCGAAAATGCACTACTATAGGTTAGGTGGACTGACAGAGGAAGCCTGAACGAACGACCTCTACCATGCTGAAACTGCACCTGGAAGGAGCACCACTAGAACCACCCGATCCACAAGGCCTCTTGCCCTCCCTCTCCTCCCGCCTCTGGAGGCGAACCGACTCAATATCTCGAGAAATATCAACAATCTTCTCGAATGTAGCATGTGATCACCTCTCCCGAGTCATAAAAAGGCGGAGCTGATAAGTGAGGCATCCATGAACCTCCTAATCCTCTCCCTATTGGTAGGATCCAACTCGGTTGGCGTGACGAGCCAACTCTGAAAACTGCATCTCATACTACGTCACCGATAGCTCCTCCTAACGCAGCTGCTCAAACTGCCTGCGCTGCTCCTCCCTGTGGGACTGGGTTAATACTTCTCCAAGAAGATAGTGGAGAATTACTACCAGGTGAGGGGTGTTGAACAACAAGCTTACGCCTTTCAAAGGACTCCAACCAAGTAATATCACCCCTAGAAAACTAAAAAGTAGCAAACGACACCCCGCTAGTCTCCAGAATCCTAGCAGTACGAAGAATCCTCTAACACTTATCCAGAAAACCCTGGGCATCCTCACCCTTAGCACCACTGAATGTCGGAGGCTGAAGTCTACTAAATCTCTCCAGTCTACGCTGCTCATCCTCTGTCATAGTTGGAAGCACAAAGTCCCGAACTAGAGCAACCAGCTGGGCTAGACCCGCCCGCGGTGTCTGATGGCGCCATGAGTAACCTGCTCACGTGTCCGAGAAATTCGAGTCTGACTGCCTCCCCCGGCCGGAGAAGTAGTGGAAATTGCCTGAGCAAGGGTGGTACATACAGTAAAGATCAGAGCCAAGGTCTCGTGAAGACCAGGAATAACAATAGGTTCCTGAGCCTGTCCCGCTGGAATATCTACGGTGGGGACCTGATCCTGAATGGTAGGTGGACTGATGAGTGGCTAGAATTCATGATTTTAAGCATTATATACCTTGCATTTTATGTGCTTTAATGATAAAATACACGTCGTATGTGCCTAATAGGGTTTATTTTATATGTAGGTGAATTGGAAATGGAAACTGGGCTAAACGGATGCAATTACGTCGAAAAATACGCGAAAGGGGACACCCGGGCGATAGCCGGGCGTTGGAGCCAAACAGCCTGACCCAGCCTGGCGTTACCCAGGCCTTAGAGCCCTAACGCCAGGGGGG